>QEPC01011848.1:77107-87995 GCA_003113815.1 Sphenodon punctatus
GGGAGGGGAGTGGGGGCTAGTGGGTTAGTGCAGGGGGGACTGTGTGTGGTAAAATGGAGGTTTGGAAATCCTGAGAGAGATGTCACTGCAAGTCATGCGATTTCAGTTGTGTTCAAAATGCTGGAAATGGGATGTGCGTGGTAAAATTGGACTCAGGCTGTGACTGGGGTGCTTTACAAGGATGGGTCCCTGTGTTTTGGGTTTATAAACTATTTATTTTATGCTTGATGTGCATGTAGACTGTGTTTTCTTCCATCCAATGTTAACCCTGGGAACTCCTTGCTGCTGGGTTTTGCCAGTGTTTTGTCAGTGTTTTGGGTGTTTCCCTGTGTTTTGGGTTAATAAATTATTTATTTTAAGCTTGATGTGCATGTAGACTGTGTTTTCTTCCATCCGATGTTAACCCTGGGAACTCCTTGCTGCTGGATTATGCCAGGCCTACCGTCCCCCTGGCTCCGCCCACCGTCCTCCTGGCTCCGTCCCCAGGCCCGCCGGCCCGGCCTTATTGCCCCAGTGCCCTTCCAACAGTAAAACCCACCAGCCACCCCTGATGTTCACACTGAAAAATAGGTATTTCATTTGAATCTACAAAGTATACATATTGACATCCATCATGCTTTCCTAATGCATATTTTGTGTGTAGAATTACTTATTTGTGTCTCCCAGGCCTATTTTGTAGGCACAGCTGAAGTATCTAACTTTTAAAAATCTAGTCCATAATACTGGGTTAAAGTGTCAAGTCCATGCACATTGCTTTTGATAATTAGCCTTGAATACATTAAGAAGTGACTCCACGCTGTCCTAACATGTGTGACCAAATGATGTTGCTACGATTGATTGCCTACAGTTTCCACAGAGTACCAGGATAAATGTAGCTAATATTGGACTGTTCATTTGTATAGTCTGTGGCAAGTTTTCCTTAGAAAAATGAAAGTTGATATTCTGCTAGCCAGAACAAAATTGACTGTCAAAACCAAAGCAGAAGTGTGATAAGTAAGCACAAACATTCCTAGCAGGCAAACTAGCCAAAAATCATTTGCTTAGGTTTGTCCTATGGACTTGCTGAGTGCAGTTTGAACTCACATTTCAGCTCTAGGATGTGATCGGTGCTGATTCCACCATAGGAGAGACTACCGATCCTTTCCTGGGAGGACTATGCTAAGGGGATAAATTGAGCTGAAGGGAACTGAGCTGTTTAATTTCTAGAAATAAAGCCAACCTCTGTAAGGGGAGGAAATTTGGCCTACTAGTGATGTCTGAGTGAGTAACTGTGGGGAAGTTGGGACAGGTTGAGCATTGTCCTGGTAGGGAACACTGCCCCACTCTTTAAGCAAAGACTTTCATAATATGGACCAGTACAGTAAACCCATGTCCCAACAGAGAGGCACAGAACTTTCTCAGATGCCATTTTGGGCATTTTCAGACAAGACACTACTACCCACCCACCTCCCACATGTTATAGGGCACTCACAGGGCAACACTGCAGCCCTGCAAAATGTATAGTGGGTGGGTAGTGGGTGGAGAGTGTCTTGTTTGAAAATGCCCTTTGAAGAGGTAAAAATCAGAGCTCCGAACTGTTTGTAGCCCAAGAGTAAGCCATCCGTAGGCAGACAGACTTTACAAATGCTGCCTTGCCCCTCTGAAGGGTGGAGGAGTTGAAGCTTTCAGCCAAACTTGCTAAACAGATGTATACTAACTATGGGGACAATCCAGTGGCCTGATTACGCCGACCCCGATGCGCGACTCACAGCCAGAACACGCGCGCTCAGACGCACACGCGGTGCCCTGCACACAATACAGCCGTGCAGGGTGGGTCATATAGGCCGGGACTGCACTTTTGCCCAGCTCATCTGTGCTGTGTGCGGGGCACCACGTCAACGTCTGAGCACGCGTGTTCTGGCTGTGGGCTGCACATCAGGGGCGGCATAAGCAGGCTGCTGGATTGTCCTCTATATAAGTCTGCCATTTTCCTTCCCAAACCACAAAATTACCAACTCCAAATCTCTGTTTCTAATGCCATTTTCACTTTTTGTTGCTTGAGTGTTCATTCTACTTGCTGAACAGAAGAAAAAAGGGAGAGGCTAATTGATTTGACCCTTCCTAGATATAAAACAATTATAGTGCAGACAAATTAATTTTGGTTTTTTGGATTATTTTATAAGGGCATTTAAATACAGTTTATCTTTAAAGTACTTTGATCTGTTTGGGATGCTTTCCAGATTGTAGTAAATCTACCATTTTCTCACAGAGACATACTTGCCCAGTGCATGTGTGTGTGTGTATACCTAGAAAATTATTTATTTTTTCATCATATTTCTAACCCACTCCCTCCTGCCATCAGCAGCGTGGGGCAGCTCACAACAATTGTCACAATTAAAAATGCATATAAATATATATATATATATATATATATATATATATATATAGAGAGAGAGAGAGAGAGAGAGAGAGAGAGAGAGAGAGATAATATAAATTAAAAACCCATAATATAAAATAGACAGACACAAAGGTTAGACATAGTGTTTGTGGTTCTAGCACAAAGTCAGGATGGGACACAAGGCAAGTATGCCTCCTATAGACTTGTAAAGAAATGGCTGGCCTAACAGCATTAGTCCCCTTCGCCGCCGCATGTCGGCGACGGGGTTATTGTCCCGCCCCCTCCATGAGAGGGAAGAGACAGAACTGATTTGTTGCCGGCGGAGCGCGTTAGAGCGCTCTGGCCGGAGAGTCTGTTGCCGGGCAGACTGGGCGCGGCGGGAAAGACGCCGCGCCGAAATCGAGGACAAGCCCCGCCCCCTTTAGAAGGGGCGGAGCAGTTCCTGGCCGCGTGGCGGCAGATCGTCGGGGGAAAGGAACGCAGCAGCAAGGAGAGCTTGCTGCTGCCGTTACGAGAGCAAAAAAAAAAAAAAACACTGCAAAGAGAACCGGTTTTGCGGAGCGAGATGGGCCGCACTAAGAAAAAGGCGGCCCCGAAGAAGCCCCAACAAGGGGTTCAGGAGAGTAACCCCCGGGGGGAAAGCTCGGGGGAGGGGGATGGGGCCCCCACCCGGGAACAACTAATGCAGCGCCTGGCGGCCTGTGAGGCCATGATGCAGGCGCGGGACCCTCCCCCCACATGCCCACCCCCCTGGGAGCAGCCCGGGCCTTTGAGGCCAGGCCCTCAGCCCTACCCATCAGGGGGGCAGGGGCCACTGGGAAGGGGTCATGATCACCCTCCCCAAGGGGACCCCTTACAGGAAGGGCGGGATTCCACCTGCCCTGCACCTGAGGGGGGCCCTAGGAGGGGCAGTAGGCCGGTGATCCCGCCGGCAAGGTTTAGAGAAGAGGGAAGGGGGAGAGAGGCAGGGCCTAGAGTAGAGCAGGCTACCCCAGGTCCCAGCAGAACAGGATCGGGTGGGCCTCCCACACCCCAGTGGCCGGCTGGCCAGGGGGTGCTCGACCACAGTCACGAACAGGAAAGGGGGTACCAGGCCGGGGCCCTCACAACGGTCCCCCAAATCCAATTTTCACCCAGCCCGGCAGGGTTGGCTTTCACGACTGGGCACATGTGTGCCCAAGGGGATCCAATGGGAGTCCCGGGCATGGCCCAGTACTATTTGCAGAGTGTAGGCCAGGGACTGGTTTCCACACAGGACCTCCCCGGGAGAATTACTCCTGCCCCACCAGTGGTGGCGGCTCGCGATCCAGCTACACTAACCACTGTTCATGAACCCCCAGCAACCAGGAGGAGACTGAACGAATCTGCCCAGGCGGGGACGAACACAGATTTTGAAATGTGGCAGAGGATCGTCGCTCTCGAAGAAGCGCTGCGAGGCCCTTCGGCCAGGCACGAACCAGAAGACAACGCCGAGCCGCGCAGTAGAACCCTTCCGCAGCTGGGAATGGCGCAAGGTGAGACCCCTACCCATCGGGCGACATTCCAATCCACCAGGCAGGAGGAATGTACATTCCCTCAATTGGTAGACAACAGGGGTACAGCGTACACCGAAAGTGGGCGAGCAGGCCCTACCGAGATACTAGAGCCAGGAATGGGTCAGCTGAACAGGGCTCAGCTGACACCCACACAAAGGGTAGATGCAGTTAATCCACGACTACAGCAAATTGACGGGGAATGGGCCTGGGTGTATCCGGTTCGTTACCCCTCTGGGGCGGGGACGAGTGATCGGTCCCAATCGGGACTAGTGGTGCCAGGGAGTGTGACCACCACCCCTATCCTCCCCCTCCCCCCCCAGAATTCAGCTTGACGACTAGCACGGCCCCTTCACTAATTATTCGCCCCCCGGGGGGAGTTATCCCAGCGGTTGCAGCCCCATTTGGCAGTCACCTAACGCAGGCGACAAAGGAAAAGATATGGAAGGGAGAATATGTGGACTTGTTCGCACTCCTGTTCAGTGATCCCATCGTGGATCATTCAGAGCAGGAAGGCGACAAAGATAAAGAGCGATTTCGCCGCCCGAAAGCAGACCGAAACTGGGCGAATTGGACTTCTGCCTATGCCATATATATGGGGGTCGTCATGCAGGCTGACCCGGGTCGGGGCCTCGAGCTCCACAAATACGCTGATATTGTGCGGAGAGCGCAGGGGACGGGCCCCCCAGGGGCTTGGTTGCGCTATGACGAAGCATTTCGTCACAGGGCAGCAAACACCCCAGGCCTCCGCTGGGACCACCATGCTCCCGATATTTGGCTCGAGAGCATGGTGGACGCAACAAGGGCACCGCGATCAGATAGTGGTCACCCACTGGTGCGAGGCGGGGTGGCTCCGGCAAACGAACCCTACCGGGCAGAGAACCGCAGGAGGGGCCAAGGTGGCCCCGGCCCCTGCTATGAGTACAACAGGGTAGGCCGTTGCACCCGTCAGCAGTGTAGGTTTCGGCACGCGTGCTCCAGCTGTGGGGGGGGCCACCCTGAGAGCACATGTTACCGGTCCCGTCAGCGAGGTAGGGGTGGCCGCAGCGGTCCAGGAGCAGGTACAGGCAAAGATAACCAAGGCGGGATGTCTGGGTCCCGCCCTCAAAAGGGGGCCGACGCCAATTAAGGTGGAGGTTTTAGAGGCAGCCCTGCAAGCACACCCTAACAGGGCAGAGGTGGAGTACGTTGTACAGGGTTTTAGATATGGATTTATAATTCCAGCGAGTGCAGTCAAGCCCCCTGCCCAAGCAAAAAATCTGAAATCCATAGAAGGGAGAGAGGAACTAGTACGGACAAAAATTAGGAAGGAGGTAAAAGAAGGTAGAGTAGTGGGCCCATTCGATCACCCCCCTATACAAGGACTGGTTTTATCCCCATTAGGAATAGTACCTAAAAAGACCCAAGGAGAATTCCGTTTGATCCATCATTTGTCCTACCCTCGAGGTGCCTCAGTGAACGATGCCATACCAAAGGAATTGACAACCATCAAATATGCATCGTTCGATCAGGCGGTCGAGAAGGCAAGGGGTATGGGAAAGGGTGCACTGTTGGCAAAATGCGACGTCAAGTCAGCATTTAGATTGCTACCAGTGCACCCTAATAGTTTTCACCTCTTAGGTTTTCACTTCGAGGGGAAATACTATTATGATCGGGCAATGCCTATGGGATGTTCCATTTCCTGTTCAGCATTCGAACGATTCAGTTCCCTTGTGGAATGGATTTTTAAGCAACGGTGGAGGGGCGGAGAAGTGACCAAATACTTGGATGACTTCCTCTTTTTAGCTCCTCCCCGTTCAGACGAATGTGCAATCGCAATACGGCGATTCCAGGAAATGGCAGACGAATTGGGCATACCCCTAGCACCCGAAAAAACCGAAGGTCCTACCCCAGTACTCACGTACCTAGGGATAGAATTAGACACCAAATTAAAATTGTCCAGATTGCCCAAGAAAAAATTGATAGAATTAAGGACAAAGATTCAGGACTGCAGCCTGGCCCCAAAGATCACCGTCCGGTCTCTGCAGTCCTTAGTTGGGAGCCTTAATTTCGCATGCCGGGTCATTGCACCCGGCAGAGCCTTTTTGTCTAGATTGTACGAGAAGTTAAGGGGGCAACTACAGCCACATTATCGGATCCGAATTACACGGGACATGAAACAAGACCTAAAAGCATGGTTCGAATTCCTGGTAGAATACAACGGGGTTAGCTTTTGGAGAGAAAAATGTTTGTTGCAAAATGACCTTCAGGTCCACTCCGATGCCGCAGGAGGTGCTGGTTTCGGTGTGTACTTCAGGACAAGGTGGTGCGCCCAGGCATGGCCGCCCGAGTGGCACGAGACGGGGGTTACGAGGGACTTAACATTCCTTGAGCTGTTTCCCATAGTGGTAGCGGTGTTTCTGTGGACAGACCAATTCGCCAACCACACAGTACTATTTTGGTGTGACAACCAGGCGGTGGTCCACATAATAAACACCCTGTCCTCTCGTTCCACCCGAGTCATGCCGTTAGTTCGGGCATTAGTCACGGTATGCCTACGGAACAATATTTTGTTCACAGCACGCCACGTCCCGGGTATTGACAACAGCATAGCCGACGCCCTCTCTCGCTTTCAGATCAAGCGATTCCGGGAACTTGCGCCGGAGGCCAGAGAATTCCCCGACCCCATACCACCGGGGGTGTGGAGCCTTGGGTATTAGAGCTACAAAATACCGTTAGGGGATCCCTCGCCCCCAGAACACAGGCGGCCTACGGTAGGGCTTTCCAAGAGTTCCAAGGTTATAGGGCTACCAAGGGATGGGGATCCGGTTTCCCCATATATGAATCCGAGGTAGTCCAATTTGCAATGACCCTTAGAAAAAAGGGTCTTGCACCGGGCACCATCAGCGGGAAAGTAGCGGCCCTCACGTTCATCAGCAGAATGAACGGATACCCGTCACCAGACAAAGGTTTTTATATTAGGCACATGTTAGAGAGCTGGGCCAGATCAACCACTCCCCCTGTCAGTACCCGTGCCCCCATTACTACCCCCATACTGGTGCGCATCATCAGCATCTTACGCGAGGTGTGCTATGATGAATTTGAATTACAATTGTTCACCACGGCCTACACGATAACTTTTTTCGGAGGGTTTAGGATTAGCGAAGTAGTCCCCTTATCTCGTAAGGACCAAAGCGGGGGGGCATTTAGGATCGAGGACCTAAAAATCACCCCAGCTACAATTCAATTGAGGCTGAGAAGATCTAAGACCGATCAAAAGAGTAGGGGCACCAATGTTGAATTGTTTAGGTGCGGTGACCTGGGTATATGCCCAGTCGAACAGATGAGGAGGTACACAAGCATACGCCCTCCGGTGGCGGGTACATTATTCAGGCACAAGAATGGTTTGCCATTGACAAGCTATCAGTTTAACGCAGTGTTAAAAAGAACTTTAACTAGATTAGGCCTACCATCAGGGGAGTATGGCTCCCATTCGTTCAGAATAGGAGCAGCAACAACAGCAGCAGCAGCGGGATTACCCACCGAATCCATTAAGGCCATAGGTAGGTGGCGCTCCAACGCCTACAAAAAATACATAAGGCCATACCCGCAATAACCAATTATCTCCCCTGTACTTAGGACCCAGGGGCTCCGTGACTGCGAGACGATTGATCTGGATCGTGGGGCACAGCTTGGTCCGTTGGGCTGGCAAAGCCGCCATCAAGAACCACTGGGGGTCTCAACCTGGCCTGGGAGACAATGCATTGGTTCAATGGTATGGAACGGGAGGTATGCGATGGCATCAGCTGATCCCAAAACTCCGATCCCTCCGTGCAGGAATCGTGGCGGCCCCGTTCATAATTGTAATTCATTTAGGAGAGAACGACATCCCAGCAAGGAAAGGGGTTAACTTGATAATTAAGATGAAAAGGGATCTCGCACATATAAGAAATTTGTTTAATCAAGCACAGTTAGTTTGGACCAGTTTAGTTCCTAGGCAAAAATGGGGCAAGGCCATCAATCCGGCCAAAGTTGATAAAACACGACGTAATGTCAATAGAGAGATAGCTAAGTGGATAGCGAGCATAGGAGGAATTACTCTCCGACATGTTGAAATTGTTTATGAGCGGAATGAATTATTCCAGGAAGATGGGGTGCATCTATCCACAGCAGGCAATCAGCTATATCTCAAAAATTTGGCCCAACAGTTGGAAGTATTGTTGAGGATGTAGGCGGTGGGTGCCGGGGAAGCCTGGCTCCCCCTTTGTGGCGGGGGTCCAGTATGGTTTGGTAGGTTAAATAGGATAGGAATTGATTAAACGAGTCATCTCCTTAAGAGATGGGGAGGTGACACCCAGTGCTAGGCGCAGGCAGCACGCACTGGGGTTATTCCCCGGGGAGGGGTACTGCAGTTCGGTCAGTAAGTACCTGCACGGTCTGCTGGCTGAGCGGGTACTCACCTCCTTACTCAAGCCCACTGTTGGGACGCTCCCCCTTTCGGCCAGAGCCAGGGTGCTGTCGAAGGGGAGCCTTGTTGGTGTTGGAACTGGCACGGGAAGGCACATCCCGGCCAGCGCCCAGTTTATAAGAATCAGTTAGCTAATCATACTGGACCCATATTGCTTGTGCAATCACCCACCGTCTTTGAATTGGTTGAATAAAGAGTGCGGCCTGATTTAATCCAGCACTTGGTCTCTGTGTCTTATTGGGGGGTGCGGCGACAAAGACAAGAGGATCTGAACCCTCTTTTTGGAAGGAAATTGCATAAAATGAATTGATTTAAAGAAAGGGAGGTTGCTTCCTAGATTCCTAAGAGAAAGAAATTGGGTGCAACCACATGAGACAGACAGGGAAGGCTACCACGCTTTAGGTAGCCTTACCCCTGCCTAGGCAGCCAGGCCACGAAATCCAGTGTATTGTGTGGCCACTGGCTGCCAGATGTTCACCCTACCCCACGGCGGGGTGAATAGCTGCCTGCTATGCAACACGTCATTGGAAAAATTCTGAGGATGAGTCATGGAACAGCCCTACCCCACGTGGGGTAAGGCTGCCCAGGGCAGGGCAACTCGTGTGGCTGACCCCCTACTACCCACTGCGTGGCAAAGCTCTGCAGTGGAGCTGTGAGCAGTGGGCACTGGCGCCCATTGCATGCTGCCACATCAAAGCCAGGGTGGGATTTTGGTCCAGTTGGGGGAGGGAGGTGGGACAGGGCTAGGAGCTCATTTGGCTGGTACTGCAGCCCAGCCCGCCCCGACCACGACTCTGGTAGGAACTGGCTCACCCTGCTTCCCCATGTCTGTGTGCTCAGCTACTTGCACTTCCCCTGCAGTGTGATGACGGCAATTGCCCACCTCTCTGCTCGTGTGGCTTTACCTATTGTCTAAAAATTTGATTCAGCCTGAAAGAGGGAACCTCCCGAAGCTAGGAGCACTCAAGCTACTGAAGGAAGTAAGTGGGGAGAGAAGCTTCTCTCTCTAGGAAAATCTTTTGCATCCACTAAAGAATTTTGATCTTGGTCGAGAGACATTTTGAGATGCAGACTAGGTAAGATTCTGTCAAAATCACCCAGTGCCTCTGTTTACAATGGTGCCCGCACAACTTCTGGTCCAGCGAGGAGCGTCTGATTCCCCCCACGGGGGTTTCCCCGAGCCACATTTTAAAGCAGCAGGAGAAAGCTCTCCCATCTAAAAAATGCACAGTATGTCACTTCTTGTGTTCTATGTACTCTCTAAACCTGGGACTTTCTATTTATGAGCTCATTGCCATCATTACATTACTAAACAACAGAGTAACAACAGCCCACAGTGGGGAAAGGGCAGCTTCTGTTCTTGACCCAAGAACCTCATCCAGCTTCTAGGGGTGATTTCAGATGTTACGCGGTCCAGAGTCACCACAGTGGATTCCCGGCGGGGGTGAACCGAACAACCACCTCCCGTGGTCAAAAAAAGCCCCGAACACACATGACGGGACCGGGGCCACAGCAGGGAATCGGGCCGCCAGATCACGGCCCGGGGCAGCGCAACAGACGTTACGCCGATCCCAGGCTGGGCCGTGGTCAAAGCACCCGGAAGGCACCGGGGCAGCTCGTCCCGGCTGCTGCTGTGTGCCCTTTAAATCTCCCTCCCCGGACTGTGTTGTTGCTGGTTGCCTGGCAGTGACGCTGCGTGCTTTGTCCCCAGCTGGGAATCATTTTCTTTGATTCCAGCCGGTGGTTGCTGTCCAGACGTTACTTTTTGTTGGTTCCCATCGGGAATCTCTTTGACCACGCTTTCGGAGATGGTCCGGGGGGGGAGCTCCGGAAGCGTGGTTGATTTTAACCCCATGTGGGTATTAACCGTGGTGAACATCTGGTGCCCGCAAAACAGACGTTCGGGGCGCTTTGGCCCCACCGCGGGATTGACCGTGGTTCACTGTGGTTAAGCGTGATCTCGTAATGTCTGAAAATACCCTAGGATAGCCAAATGCCAACAGTGGCAGTATCTTCATCCTGCCCCCGTCGCAACAGCCATGTACAATCCTCCACCATTAAAGTCAATAGGAGTTTTGCCTGTGGATGTTTTAATTTTATTTATTTATTTATTTAAAAAAAATTATACCCCGCCACCTCCTGCCACAGGCAGGACGGCCCCATGCAAGGACCACTTGTCCCTGTCTCACGGTCCCATCCCACACACACCCATCCCCTAGGCATCACTGTCTCCCACCCACCCCCACACATGAGGCTTTCGACAGGAAATAACCCCTTCCTGGTTTAGGAGCTGAACCACAATATTATTATTATTATTATTAACAAACATTTATATAGCGCCAGCAGTGTACCTGGCACTTTACAAAGTAATAAAATAGACACGGTCCCTGCACCTAGGGCTTACAATCTGAGAGACAGGAGCTGGGGGAGAGACTTAGGAAGGGGAACAGAGGGAGAGACAAGGGGTCTAACATTCATGAAGATGCGAGGTCTCAAGTGCACGTACTTGGCTTGGTTACGATGAGAATGACA
>QEPC01011848.1:89285-123148 GCA_003113815.1 Sphenodon punctatus
GAAGCCAGATTGGAGGGGGTCAAGGGAGGAGTTGGAGGATAGGAAGTCAAGGCAGCGAGTGTAGACAACACGTTCAAGCAGCTTGGAAGCAAAAGGAAGGAGTGAGACAGGACGATAGCTAGAAGGGTCAGAGGGGTCAAGAGTGGACTTTTTGAGAATAGTTTTTGAGATACTTTTTACAATATCAACTGTAAAAGCAAAATCAGTTCAACGCATATAGATGGTGTGAGTCTACACTAGTCCTACTGACTGAACAATTTGCATGTGTAAGGTTTTGTATGGTTAGATCTGGTTACTTCTGAGACTTTCACCGAAAGATCTATTTTGATATTTGACTGCTTTTTGTGCATAGCTTCCTTTTGTGTACTAAATTCAAAACAGTTTTGACGAAACATTGCAGGTATTTTGTGCAGGGACAAAAACATCCTGTTCCATCCCCCGATTTGAGTCAGGGCTTTATTGGAATCAGTAGAGAAATGATTTGAAATCTCCTCCACAGGCAATTTCACAATAAAAGGCAGAGCTCACACATCCTGTGCTGACCCTCGACAACATAGTCCCAGGTCTGCACATGTTGCCTCCAAAGATGAGGCTGCTACACTTTGTGCCAGTGGAGGCCAGCAATCAATACGAGTGTCAAGGTTCCCCCCCAGATTGTATGAATGCAATTACATACTGAAATGGTGCTAATCTGAGATACTGTTGACTAGTTTGTGGCATTCAGTAGCTTAATGAAAATTAAGTTTCCTTGATAGTAAGCCCAAAATGTTATCAATCAAACCCAAGTTGCCTTTGAACGTGGACACCCTTTGAAATAACATGCTACCAGAATAAATAAGGACACTTCCATTTCTCACTGTCCGTGGAGAAGTGCTCGAAGCTTCTGACTGCTTGTATATGAATTTTAATGACGCCTGAATTTGTCTCAGAAGGAGGCAGCTTTTGTTTTCAAAGTGATTCAGACAAGCCAGTACAATATTAGAAAATCGTACAAAAGCATGAGAGATAATATAATAAAAGGACTTTGATGAAACGGCATTTGGAGAAAAAACAGCTTACATAAAATTATCCCTGTTGATTCCCCTCCTAAACCACAAAATTACCAACTCCAAATCTCAGTTGCTTAAATCATTTTCAGTTTTTGTTGTAAATTGTTCAGCATGTGGAATCAACAGCTAAAAAAAAGAGGCTGATGTTATATTTCAGTCTGAAACAGAAGAATTTGACTCTTCTCAGACATCAAACAATCATAGTGTAGAAATAAATTAATTTTGGTTTCCTTGGTTTACTTTATAAAGGCATTTAAACATAAATATACAATTTAGCTTAAAGGTAGCAGAATCTATTCAGAATGCTTTCCAGATTATAACCTTGAATAATGTTTGAATATGAAACTGGCATATCCCACACTGTTTTCAATAAGCCAAGACAGGGACAATTGTCAGCCAAATTAGTTCAAGTCTGGCATCAAACTACAAGGATGTTCAGAGGTGTGGTCTGAGGCCTATATGGGTCAAAATTCAGAGGTCCGAGTCAGTAGCAGAGGCATCAGAACTGAATTCAAAAGTTACAGAAAGGGTCACTACCATAAGTCAATTGGTGGCAAAGAGGGCGGGAGTGCAGGCTAACGGCAGAGTAAGGACAAGAGCAGGAGCTGGAGTACAGACTAGAAGCAGGACTAGAAGGCAGAACAAACAAATACTAAGAACTAGAATGAACTGCTTTATGAACATGGCACAGACTACCTCAGCGAGCTCTAGACTTCTGGATTCACAGATTGAGTAAATATTTTGATTGTTCTACTTACATTTAGGATGAGGCCATATGAGCAGGGAGGGCCCAATCCCCGCGCAGCCACAGCCAGACCAAAATCCTGCCCCTGGTCATGATGCGGCCGGGCACCACAGGTGCCAGTGCCCATCGCTCACAGCCCTGCTGTGGAGCTGTCCACATGGTGGGCAGAAGGGGCCTGCCTGGCCACATGGGTTGCCCCACCCTGGGGTGCCTTATCTCAGTTGGGGTAAGGCTGCGCCATGACGTGTCCTTGGAATTTTTCTGAGGACGCATCGCACAGCAGGCAGCTGTTCTACCCGTTACGGTTAGGACGGAACATCTGGCTGCTGCCAGCCACACAATGCACTGCATCGCATGGCCTGGCTGCCCAGGGAGGGATAAGGCTACCCAAGTCGTGGTAGCTTCACCTCCCTGTCTCATCAGACTGCACCCTTAGGGTGCAATCCTGCTGCTCGTTTATGCTGGTGGCAGGCACACGATACCACCAGCCGGCACGAGCTCAGGTGCGTGGGTACCCCACGGGTCCAGCAAGCTGCGTGGGGCAACGGCGTGCACCTTCTGATTAGACCCCCCTGAGCCCACACACCGCACAGCCCAGGGGATGGAGCAGGAGCCGTGCCTGCTCCATCCCCTGAGCTGCAGAGTGTGTGGGTTCGGGGGGCGGGGGGGGGGTTGCATCGGAACGGGTGCACCGTTGCCCTGCGCAGCTTGCTGCACCCTCATGGGGCGCCTGCACACCTGAGCTCGTGCATTTATTGCCTCCGGTGCAAGTAGAGGCCGGCGTAAGTGGCCCCTAGGATTAGTGTCCAACACGTAAGCCAAGCTTTTAATAAAGACTATTAACTCAACTCTGGGTAAAGACTTTGTACATTTTTATCTTGTTTCAGAATCTTTGCAGCTGAAGCAATCATTTCCCCAAGGAACTGGTAGTACCGAGCAAAGGGCTCACATATGACTTGAAATTCTCGCAGTTGTTTTCAAGGTGAGCTTGCAGGCTTTCTAAATGGCCATTTTCACAAGCTAGATTTTAAGACATAGGGGTTTTAATTTTCCAATATGATTACATTTTGGAGCTACTGATAATCAAATTTACACAATCAAATGCATAATATGTACTTAGAGACAAAAACTGTCATGAAGATGGAGTCAAAGTGGATAGTACATATCAATAAATTAAAGCTATAAAAATAGTTACTGGAAGGTTGTAACTATTCAAAAAATGGGGGTTGTAAACTGAGGAAATTCAAACTAAATTTCCTGAGGTTAAATTTAATTCAGGTTAAATTTTAAAGGAATTTAAACATTTTATAGTACGGTATATGTTATGAATGCGTAAAATCACCTGAAGAACCTTATCTCTGCCCTGTTGATGTATTTTAGTGCTTTGTAGTATCAGATCTATGCAGCTGTTTAAAGACATATGGGCACTTTCCCACGTGACAAAATGCGCCTAATATGCCTCTGGGAAAAGTTCCAGAGGCAAATCAAGTGTGAGTTTTGTCACGTGGGAAATGTAACTGGCTTTGCCGGCAATCCTGCAGGGGATGCAGCACTGGGTTTACCATCTCTTCATCCCCCACAGGATTGCTGGCAAAGCCGTGTGAGCTAGCTTTCCCATGTGGTGAAACCTGCACCTGATTTACCTCCCGGAGCTTTTCCCAGAGGCAAATTAGGTGCATTTTGTCATGCGGGAAAGCACCCAGTGTTTCCCCCACCCTCCAAAACTCCTGCATCTCCTTTCCCCTTCATGATAGGTGAGGAGAAAACAAAGGAAAAAGATAATGGAAAGGCAAAGAGACGAGAGAGATTGGAAGCTTGGTGAAGGAGAAAGAAAGATGGTGAAGCCAGGAAGAACTGATGGGGAATTAAATGTACCTGTAGAGAAGGGGAACCTAGGATAGGAAATTGACTGATGGATGGAGGAAAGAGAATCAATATTTATTTATTTATTTTAAAAACTTAGTATCCCGCCCATCCTGCCACAGGCAGCTCTAGACATCTTACAATAAAACAGAATAAAACAACATCATCATCGAAAACCACACAAAAAAGGGAGGGTAAAAAAAAATGTCCCACATCACCCTCCACCCTAACCCACTGCCTCCCCCCCCCACCNCCCCCCCAAAGGCCAGGCAGAACAGCCAAGTCTTACAACTACATCGAAAAGAGGGGAGATCTGGGGCCAAACGAGCCTCCAATGGCAGGGAGTTCCACAGCTGTTGAGCGGCCACCGAGAAGGTCCTCTCCAACGTGGCCTCCCGAAGAACCCGAGGGACCTCGAGGAGAGCACCCCCTGATGACTGCAGGGGCTGATCCAGGACCCAAGTGTTGAGGCGATTCCGCAGATAAGACAGGCCAAGGCCGTTAAGGGCTTTATAGGTGAGCACCAACACCTTTAATCAGGCCCAGAAGACTATAGGCAGCCTGTGCAATGAACGTAGAACCAATATAATATGTTCCCAGCAGCCCAATCCCACCAGGAGATGGACCGCCGCATTCTGCACCAGCTGCAGTCTCCGAACCGTCATCATGGGTAGCCCCATGTAGAGTGTGTTACAATAGTCCAACCTAGAGGTGATGAAAGCATGGATGATAGTGGCCAGGTCACAGTTCAAAACATATGGCCCAAGCTGACACACCAGGTGTAATTGGTGTGAGGCACTCCTTGCCACAGCATCTACCTGGACATCCAAGCGGAACTGTGAATCAAGGCGCACCCCCAGATTCCGCACCTGGGGTACCAGCAGAGGGCAGACCCCATCAATGATGGGGGACGTCACCCCCGCTGCCTTACCCACCAGCATCACCTCTGTCTTGTCAGGATTCAGTTTCAGTCGATTAGCCCTCATCCAGTCCCCACAGCCGCAAGACACCTGGTAAGCACCGAGACTGCCAGGCCCGGGTCTGATGAAAATGAGAGGTAAAGTTGGGTCATCAACATATTGATGACACCGAACACCAAACCTCCTGACCACCTCGCCAAGCAGCTGCATATACACATTGAACAGGAGAGGGGACAGAACAGAACCCTGCGGGACTCCACAGGAGAGGTCTCGGTATGATGAAAAATGATCCCCAAGCACCACTCGCGGAGTTCTTCTGGCCAGGAAGGAGCGGAACCAGTCAAGAACCATGCTGCCCACTCCAGCCAGGTCCCGCAGGCGCATCACCAGCATCTCATGGTCAACGGTATCAAAAGCAGCCGATCGATCTAATAGAACCAACAGGGCCAAACGGCCCTGATCTAATTCCCGACACATGTCATCAACCAATGCCACAAGCGCAGTCTCGGTGCCATAACCCGGGCGAAATCCAGACTGCGAGGGATCAAGAAAACCGACACGATCCAGATGTTCCCACAACTGCCGGGCCACCATCCATTCAATAACCTTCCCTAAAAAGGGAAGGTTAGAGACTGGCCGATAGCTGGCAAGGGAGTCAACATCAAGCGATGGTTTCTTGAACAGGGGCCGCACCACTGCCTCTTTTAGGCAGCCCGGCACCCTGCCAGGCAGGCCTTGACCAGCCAGGACAGGCATGGATCTAATTTGCAATGGGTAGCCCTAATAGCCCCAAGGACATCCTCTGCATCAGCAGGGATCACCAACCGAAACTGATCCTACAACATCAGACAGGACGGGGCTTCCATAACTTCTGGTAGCCCCACTGCCAAAAGTGCAACATCAAAACCAAGGTGAATCCAAGCGATTTTATCCGCAAAGTAATCCACAAACATGTCACAGCAGTCCCGAGATGACTCCACTTCCAAGCGGAGGGAGGCCGGACTAACCAGCCCCTGCACCACTTGGAATAGCTCCGTTGGGTGGAATTTCACGGATGCTATGAGAGCAGCAAAGAACTCCTTGATCATCTCCCTCAAATAATATGAGGGAGATGATCAAACTCAGAGGAACAGAGGTACTGTGGGTGAAAACAGGCATGCACCTTTCCTTTAACACCGCTTTAACATTTCTTGTCCATGGTGCAGGGCTGCATAAGGTGTCACTTTAGTATGCATAAGAAATGTTGTGTTTCTTATGCAACACAAACACCTTGTGTTTCAGCAGGAGAGCAAAAGGAAAGAGACATACCGTAAAACAGACATATTCCTTAACTCCACTTTAATAATACTGCTTTAACATTTCTTATGCATCTTACAGGGCTTCGTAGGGCACCAATACAGTCCTGCAACATGCATAAGAAATGTTAAAGCAATGTTAAAGTGGAGTTACATGCATGTCTGATTTCACCCATAAAGAAAAGTGGAAAGAGAAATAACAGAAGAAAAGATAATGGTAGGGAGCTAAAAGGAGAGAGAGAAAGGTAAAGACAGGAGAGTTTTACCGTTAACTTTAATGGCGGAGCTCTGCACCCTTAGTTCCCTCAGGTGTCCCCAGAACACCAGACATAAGGACCAACCCCTCTTTGGTCTCACTTTATTGTCCAAAATAAAAGCTCCTTCCTGCCAGCCACCTGGCAGGCAAAGATAAGGGGTATACTACCAATAAACCTGCCTGTTCTTTGGTATACTACCGAACAAACAGCCCAGAAAATTAGCTAATATTTTGAAAGACAGTGATAGGTTTTAATTTTAAATTTCATCCTTACCCGGCAAACTAGACTTTCGTGTAAATAAAACAGTCTTTTATTGAGCCAGTTTTCACAACCTTCCTCGGGCTGAATGACTCACTAGGCCATAAAACCTTATGCTGGAAGTGGCCTTTTCCATTTGGCAAATACTGATTTTCACCTACTGTTAAATGCACAGCCACTCTCCATTATAAACAGGGGACTGCTAAAGCCCCGATTTTGAGAAAACCGCTTGAGCTACATTGCTGAAAATATATCCATGGCTATAAGTTGTGAGGACCATCATACGCACAAAGTTTGAAGAAGATCCATTGGGAAAATAAAATGTTATGAATGTTTAAACGTTAATTGGTTGTGGTCAAAATGCACACCGTCCTCACGATTTAGAATCATCAATATCTCCTCCCCCTAGATGAGTTGAGCCCCAAACTTCACAGGCTTGCAGCATGAGATCAATAACAACCGCTTCTGAAATATGATAGTAATTGGTGCAGCCAAAACCGAGTTATTGAATAAAACATCGGTTCTGCAGGCTCACGCATGCGCACATGAGCTCCTCTCTCCTGTCGGAGAGCCAGGGAAGGGCTGCGTCAGCATCCCCCTTGGAGCTCAGTTGGCTGCTGCTGCTCTTCTGCTGCTGCTGTTGTTGCTGGGCACCCTGGCAGTGGTGTGGCCACCCCTACCGGTACCCCCCAACTCCCGCCAGCCCCCCCGTCAGCCCCGACCTCACCCCCCCCAACCCCCGCCAGCCCTGACCTGCCTCCCTGCCAACCCCGGCTAGTCCTGACCCGACCAAATTCAACAAGGAACAATTTGTTAAGAGTGCATTAAGTCTGTTATTTACGTGTATACAAATTGTATACAGCGAGCTCATACAATGAACTTAAGAATGTGAGTGTAGACAACATTATACAGTTTGTTGTACAGAATGAAGTTCTGTAGAAACAGACTTAATGCACTCTGAAAAAATTGTTCCTTGTCGAATTATGATAATAAATTAAATTTAATAATGGAAAAATGTGAAAGTTTAGTTATTGATAAAAAATGAATTAAAGTATGTATGGTAAGGAATTAAGTACATATATTACATGTATGTTGATGAGGATAAAATATTAAATATTGGTCAAATTTGGAAATAATCTCTATGTTTTTTGGTGTTTATGTTTTGTTGCAATGTATGGAGTGGAAAGTTTTTTGAATTGTAATTGTACTGAATTTGGGGAGGTTTTTTGTATTTTAAGAAAACTCTTGTGCATTTAAGGTTTTTTTAAACTGTTAAGTGTTTTGTTTTGGTTAATCCTTCCTGAGCCCAAGACAGAATAGCCATGGATTATTTAGTAGTCTTCTAGTGAAAGGAATCATGGTGTTTATGATTGTCAGCAACAGGAAGATGGCTCCTCTGGCCCATGGAAACTGTGGGTGTTAACACACAAGAGGGGAGGCCACAGAGCCCGTGGTCACTCCATCCCCCCCCAGCCACCACCCACAGGCTCCTTGTGGGACCACAAATAATAGACAGGCATTCCTCCCTGCTGTAATCCACCTGCACTTCCACTTCCTTCTTTGCAGTCATTCCTCAGACACTCTAGGCTGCTGCCCATGACTCTATGGTGCTGAATGCAGGTGGAGGTGGCCATGCACCCACCAGACGGGAGCGGCCACGGGGCAGCACATTGCCCAGATTTGCCTCTTTGGTGTCATCAGCCTTCCCTGGTATGATCCCCTGAGTATAGCTTGCAGGTTCCATCTGTTACCCTTGTTCATAGGATGGGGGTGTGCAGGAGGGCGTTCTCAGTTGCTGCCCTGGTTTTATGGAACTTCCTTCCCTATGAGATTCACTTTAGTCCAAACCTAAGCAACTTTCAGTGGCGGTGCAAAACATTTTTATTTGAAAGAGCATTTAGCGGGCGGGGATAGGGTTGGGGTTTTGGGGTAGGGTTGTGGGGGTGGGTGGGAGTTTTTATTTGAATTTTATTGTAATAGTTTTATGTATTTTGAGCCACCCTGCACCACTACAGGAAGGGCAGCGTATAAATCTGAATGAATAAATAATTAAATTAATTAAAACAATTAAATAAAATCGTGACCCAGGGTGGCTCTGGGGCAACCAACTGTTTAGATAGTAAGTCCTTTGGGGTAGGGACCTGTGTGTAACTACTGACTGTACAATGCCAGGTACATCGCTGGCAGGATATAAATAAATAATAAATAAAATAAAAATAATAATTAATAAATAACTGACAAATAAGCAGGTTAATCTGGGTTTAATGGGGGCGAAAGTGGGGCAACTCCTCCTCTGTTTACACCTTGCAATGAATGCAAGAACCGACCAGGAGAAGGAATGGATGGTCTGCTTAGGCAGAGGATCCCATAGCCCCTCTTCACCATACACACAAAATAATATACCACACATCTCCCATACAGTCTGCGAGGTATTAATGGAAAGTTTGCCTCCAAGGAATTCTGGTGGAAAGAGGAGTCATTTGCTGTTTGTTTGCGGCAGCTATGGAAGGGATGCAAAGGCCCAGGAATCTATTCCAGCAGCTGGCAGTGTTGGCATTCCATTGGCTAGCTCCCACTGCTGTAATCCCAAAGAGCTGGAGGCAATCTCTGCAGTTTGGCCAAGTGCTGGTTTTTATTAAAACTGTCATGATCAAGGCAGAATCCATACAACCCTGGCTAAGGGGTGTTTCCTCATGGGTAAAAACAAACGTACAAGCAGTTCGGCAGCTCCTCGACCCGTGGTGGAAAGCCACATCCACCGCTCCCTGGGTTGGCGAGCAGCACAGAACAAATGTGCCTGAGATCCAGGTGGCCAGAAAGCCATCCCACTGTCCCCAACCCCATGTAGACCTGCCCCACAGACAGCACCCTACCCCCGGTCATGACAGGCAGCCATGGCAATTAGCCATGGCACACGCTCATGGTGGTCCCTACCCTGAGGTGGGGATGGTGGGGCTGAACAAATGTACTGGCATGCACGCATTGTCCCACATGGGTGACCCTTGACCCGGGCTGCACCTCAAAGATTTTCCTGAGGATGCAGCTTGAGCAAGCTGCTTATTCATCTCGAGGCAGTCCCAGGCCAACATCTGGTGGTATGGGATCACATGTACAGGTGAGTCCTTGACCACAGCAGGCGAGCATCACATTGGTTTTTACACTATGTTACCTCAGCATGGAATGGCACACACAGCATGTCACAAGTATTTTTAAGGCCCTGAACATAGGCCCTGGCTATATTTATTTATTTATTTATTTATATTTCTTTGCTACCCCCCACATTTTATTCCCCCCCCCGAAGGCCTGGGAGAACAGCCAAGTCTTACCGGCCCGGCCGAAAGCCAACAAACTTGGGGGCAGATGAGCTTCCTCTGGGAGGGAGTTCCACAAATGCAGCACGGCCACCGAGAACACCCTCTCCATTGTGACTCCCCGTTTTACACGGGGAACCTCCAAGAAGGCGCCCCTGGTGGACTGAAGGGATCGTTCTGGGGCACGGAGGGTGAGGCAGTCCCTGAGGTATGAAGGGCCAAGACCGTGTAGGGCCTTATAGGCCAAAACCAACACTTTGAATCTGGCTCGGTATACTATAGCAGCCAGTGCAGCGTGCGGCGCATGGGGGTGATCTGCTCCCGCCCACTCGTCCCTGTAAGGAGATGAGCCACCGCGTTCTGCACTAGCTGCAGCCTCCGAACCAGCGTCAAGGGAAGCCCCACGTAGAGTGTGTTGCAGTAGTCCACCCTCAAGGTGATGACGGCATGGACGATGGTGGCCAGGTCGGGTCTGGAGACATATGGACACAGCCTCCGCACCAGATACAGCTGGCGGAAGGCAGCTTTAGCCACTGCCTCCACCTGCCGATCTAGGCTGAGATCTGAGTCCAACAGTACTCCCGAACCTGCTGGGCTATGGGAGGATGGACCCCCTCTACAAGGGGACCCGACACCTCCCTCGCCCTACCCACCACCATCACCTCCGTCTTATCAGGACTGAGCTTCAGTCTGCTCTGCCGCAACTAATCTGCCACGGCCTCCAAACATTGGGACAGTACTGAGATGGCAGGACCTGGGTCAGTTGAAAAGGAGAGGTAAAGCTGGGTGTCATCAGCATATTAGTGGCAACACACACCAAACCATCTTACGATCTCCCCCAAGGGCTGCATATGCACATTAAACAATAATGGAGACAGACTAGAACCTTGCGGAATGCCACATTCCAGGGCCCAGGGGCTAGATGATTCAGCTCTTTGAGGTATTTGAGACCTACTTTTAGAAAATCACTGTACTGACTATCTGAACTCAGATGCCACCCACTGTTTGGGGATCCTGCCATCGCACCGTAACTTGATGGGCAATCGGGCCTTTGTCATGGCAGGCCCCTCAGTGTGGAACTCGCTGCCTCCTGATGTTAGTCTTAGTTCCTCCCTCCTCACCTTTAAAAAAAAAATAAAAAATACCTGAAAACCTTTTTGTTTTCCAGGTGCTTTTGGAGGACCTACTGCTGCTTTCTTCCCTTGGGCAATGCCATAGAGTTGTGGGTGGTAGCCTAGGGCATCAGGCAATCTGCCCGGAACTATATGATGTGTGGGAAGGGAGCCACGCAGGTGGACCGTGGGCTAGGGAACCCACCGGCTCTGTCGGTTTAAACCCGACCCACGTGGGTCTGGACATGGAGGTGGACTCCTGGAGCAGCTCCAGGGGTGGCCAGCCCCGGGTCCATCTAAAAGTACCCAATGTTGGGGGAGTAAGCAGGACCGCACCACAGACAAAAATGAAGTTCTATAAAATGGAGTCTAACTTTATGCAGAGATATCCAGAAGCTAGTCCTACTGCAGTGGTCAACCTCAGACCTGTGGGCCAAATCTTATTGGCACTTTTTTTTAATTGGCCCCTCATGAATCCGGTCCCTACTCTCAAACTATGAAAGAGTGAGATTAGAAAAAGGGAGTGCAAATGAGGCCATGCACTAAAAAAAAGGGGGATGGATACATGACGTAGATCCATGATAGATATATGGACTCTTCTCTTCCTTCCCCCTTACTGAACAAACCCCCTAAATTGTCCCACAAAGAATATCTGGCCTTTGGAACTTATACTGATTTTTAAAGTGGCCCATGGAAAGGGAAAGTTTCCCCACCCATAGTTTATTAGATCATAGAATTCATAAGAACTTTTTATTCAGTAGTAGGACAACTGGAAGTCAGAAGTTAATGTCCACATGTTATGCTGGCTACGTGTGAGGAGAAACATGAGATAATTGCTCCAGTTTTTCAAAGTTGATTAACAAGGGATCTGTTTTTGCATGTCCCTACATACAAATCACACGCATTTTGGCATATAGATGTGTAGTAGTAGTAGTAAAAATTTTGTTTGTTTGGCCATAGATTTAACAACAAGTTAAATAAAATAAAGCTGGCAAACAATAATACAAAATATCAAATTTTGTACAGAAACAATAAAATTTTGATTCATGTTACATTTTGTGGCAATGCCCTTCCCCGTGGTTCTGACAGCAGCATTTGGCCCCTACTATAACTGCGTTCCTCCNCTAATATCAATAATACAGCTAACAGAGCTAGAAAATCTTACAAAGAACAAACAGTCCAGGTACTCCAAACCTGTGCTCTGTGAACCTTGATATAACCTTACATTGCCCTATTAAAGGCACCAGCCATTAGCCTTTGAGTGATCACTCTGGGAGGTTTACAGTACAATGATACCTGGGCACAATATACAAATGGACATATGGACATGATAATCTACATATAGTCCCCCCGCCCCCCCCGGTTGATGACCTTACCCTTCACGGAGTTTACGGTGGCAGCATTTGGCCCCTGGTGTGACTGCGCCCGATCTGGAGCCTTACCCTTCTCCGGGTTTGTGTCAGCTGCACTTGACCCCTGTATTAGCTTGACAATGATACCTGAGAGCAATTTACATTTAGGCGTTATGATCTACATATTGGCCCCCCACTATTGGTGGCCTTACTCTTCACGGGATTTGTGGCGGCAGGATTTGGCCCCTGCTATAACTACGTCCATTCTAGTGTCCTACACTTCACGGGACACTTGACCCCTACGTTAGCTAATTAGATTTAACTATCCTTATCTAATAACTAACTATGTCCTTGTACAATGGCAAATTCAGCATGATAAGCTGTTAACAATTGTATAGACAATCAACCAGAAGATCTCACAGAAAGCAACACTCCAAGTACTCCAAGCCTATGCTCTGAAGATCTAAGTATGACCTTATAGTGCCCTGTTAGAAAACATCAGCATTTAAATGATCTCACTGGGAGATTTACCATACAATGGTACCTGGGAGCAATCTACACACGGGCATAGTAAAAGGGTTATAGGCTTGGTAGTGATAATCGATGATTCTTAGCCCAGCAGTTGCACAGCCACCAGTCCGAATCTGGCCCACCCTGTTGGCTGACCTCTAGATGCCATATCCAGCCCTAAGCTGTCCTATGCAAATGACGGAATAGTCCAAGAGAAAGTCAAGGTGGGGTTCTATCTGTAGGTGTCTTGAAATTCAAGAAGTTTTGCCTAAGTTGTGTTGCCTGCCTATTTAGGATGCCATATTCCTGATAATCTGGGGAGACTTGCTAGATAACAGCAATGTTAAAAGATGGTCATCTGACACATCCCGATTGTCTTGCATGAATGCGCGAAGGTACTTCTCCCTTATTCTGTCATATAGGCGGAAGGAGAAAAAAAGGTGAACCACCATCTCAACTGCAAAACCATCAAACGGGCATAGCCTGTCTAGGAATGGAATTCCATGGATTCGACCTTCCAAAACCTTAGAGGGTAGAACGTTCACCCTAGCTCTGAAAATCAGCCTCTTGGCCCTGATGTTAATTGGGGAACCGAGATAACCAGGGATCTGGCCTTGTTCAGGCAACCACCTCAGGAATGAACTCGTATGCTGGCAACCGCTAACTGCGCCTATCTCCATTTGCCTATCAATATCCCTAACCCGTGACATGATCTCGTTGCGTATTGATCCTGCAGGTTTGTGACTCAGGTAGTCCACCGACAGCCCTATGGAACTCAAATATGAATTGATCTCCAACATCGTAGGATTTACCCAGGAATTCCTCATCATTTCGAGAATCAGCTCCGAAGAGTAGCCGAAGCGAGACTTCCACCAGTACTTCAGGGCAGCTTCCAAGGCATTACAAGACCATCTTATCTGCCCCAGTTCTAATCTGATTATAGCATGGGGGGTGCCTGGAGGGTTGCCAAGTAAAGCCGATAAATACTTGGCCTGTATGGTATCCAATCTATGACCCTCTAAAAGAGCCCACAGTTCTGCCCCGTACCGCAATTGTCCCCATATCCTGCTGTTAAATACCTGCAGGGCCGATGTGATTGAGTCTCTGCCCTGCCGCGTGAAAAAGGAAATGAGTGCGAGCATTGGACCCCGAACTGCCTCTATAGCCCCCTTTACATGCTCCCTCCACCTACCTGACTTGTGGAACAAAACTCCCAGATAATGATAGGAGGTAACCTGCTGTAAAGGCTGCCCTTCAATCCTCCAGTTATACAATTTCCTCCTATTTGTGAAGACCAAAACTTTGGATTTGGCGCAGTTAATTGACAGTTTGTTGTTTTTGCAGAATTCTGCAAACGCCGCCATCTGCCTTTGCAAACCTACTTGGTTCTGGGACATAAGCACCACATCATCAGGGTACAGAAGACACCCAACAGGCCTATCTGCGATCCTTGGGGGGGGGGTGGGAACCTCGTACTGGACATTTCCGG
The DNA here is from genome assembly GCA_003113815.1 of Sphenodon punctatus. Taxonomy (NCBI): domain Eukaryota; kingdom Metazoa; phylum Chordata; class Lepidosauria; order Sphenodontia; family Sphenodontidae; genus Sphenodon; species Sphenodon punctatus. The sequence goes on from QEPC01011848.1 coordinate 103,447, forward strand.
GATGATATCATTTATAAAATAATTAAAGAGGGCTGGGGCCAAGACACAGCCCTGTTTAACACCCCTCTGAATATCCATTGGTTCTGTGGTGTGTCCCTGGAGATCTACTCTTATCACCAGGGAGGAGTCATTGTATAAAGCCTGGACTAACTGAAGGAGCCTTTTATCCATTGTAGAACTCCTTAGCTTCCCCCACAAAATATTCTATCTATAGAATCAAATGCAGCTCGTAAATCTAAAAATGCCACAAAAAATGAGTGGTTCTTTCCCCTATATTTGCTAACCATGTGGTTAAGTATCATGCATTGTTCTATAGTGGACCTACCCACCTGAAAGCCTGCTTGCTCCGGGTGTATAATACTCTCCTGTCTGGTCCAATGCAGAAACCTTGCCAATAGTATTTTGCCATAAATCTTCCCTACAATGCAAAGAAGACTAATTGGCCGATAATTTGCCGGGTCTGATCAACATCCTTTTTTATAGATAGGAATAACTATAGCTCTCGACCATAACTTAGGAATTTTACCTGTGTTATTAATTGCCGTGAACAGGTGGGCTAAAAGCGGGAGCCACCAGGTCTTGTTTGCTTTAATAAATTCGATGTGGATGTAATCTAATCCAGGAGCCCTATGGTTCTGGAACGAATTCAATACTAATTCAATTTCCAGCTCCATTACCGGAGGCTATGGATGAAGATCTAATAAATCGTTATCGGATAAGCAATTCGTATTTCCCCACTGTCCTGCAAATAGAGCCCGAAAGTGCTCCATCCAGGTGGAAGACGATATAGTACTTCCTACTGACTTCGCTACCCTGGATGTTGCAGAATTTATCACGCACCAAAATTGCCTGTGTGAATAATGTATGGAACCACCCCAAACCACTCAAATAATAATGAATAGGGCCTCTCCAGAAATGCAGACTATTGTCTGCATTTTACAGATGTGAAAATCGAAAGAAATTAATTTACTTATTATATATTGTCGCAGTATAAATCTGGGGAAGAGTTTGGCATGGAATCCAAATCTCCTCATTTCCTCAGGGTGTCTTCAGTCTTATACCACAGACATTTGGCCATTTCTATTCACTGCCTTCTTCTACAGCAATTGAACAAAAATACTGGAGACTCATTAACATACACAAACTGTTTTTAGAATACTTACTATTGTATCGTACAGACATCCCCCTCTCCCTCAGAACAACTGAGCACTCTACTGCCAACACTGGAATCACCAGCAGGAAGAGAAAGTAGAACTTTGTGTTTTTTTTATTTTGACCTTGGTTGTACCGAGTCTCTACGCACACGCTGACCAGTAAACCCAGGCCCTGGGGACTTCAAGGCAGCTCTTACATCCACACTACTACAGAGCTGCCCTTGTTGGCTATCCTCTAGAATACTAGAGGCCTGCTTTCCTATGTTCCTGGCAATCTCTCCCTGTGTGTGTCCCATTGCTTGGTCTAATGCATAAAAGAACATGAAAGGAAATGGAGGTTGCTGAGAGCAACCAGAAGATTGTATCTAGGTTTGGCTCAAGACCTGCCTTCCAGTCCTGGTTCTAGCCTGTACTCCAGCCCTTGCTCTTGTCCTCACCCTGCTGTTAGCCTGCACTCCCGTCCTCTTTGCCACCAATTGACTTATGGTAGTGACCCTTCCTCTGAGTTTTGAATTCGGTTCTGATGCCTCTGCTACTGACTTGGACCTCTAGATTTTGACCCATTTGGGCCTCAGCCCACACCTCTGAACATCCCTGTAGTTTGATGACAGACTTTAACTAATTTGACTGACAATTGCCCCTGTCTTGGCTTATTGAAAACAGTGTGGGATATGCCAGTTTCATATTCAAACTATTTAACAGGTGTTATCAGACCCATTTGTGGAGGACTGGCCCCATTTTATCCAGGGAAAAACGGAGACAGAGAATTTCAGCCAAAGTCAGTCTGTAGCACAGCTAGATTTAGAACTCAGGAGTTCTTGGCTCCTAAATCCTGCATCCAGACCATAAGAACCTGCCTCTTCCTGGCTGTATCTTTAAAATATATTTTCTAGGAGACACAATGCACATGTGTGACTGACAGCAGCACAAAAATCCCGTTCCTCCCGGCAAGCCCGATAAAATACAGTGCACCTACACAACCCAATCGCAAAAAATTAAAAAAAGCAAGAACCAGCATGCTGAACCCCCGGGGCATGGGACCCGCAAAAAAGCCAGCTGAAAAAGGGCCAATTACCAGTTACTACCAGCAGAAAAACCCCACTGAAGCAACGCAGGAAGAACCAGGTAAGCACCAAAATGGCGTCCGCGTCTCAGCCCTCCATCCCTGGGGACCCCGAGGTGGGGCTGGTCAGTATTTCAACCATCTTAGCAGAAATTGGAGCGGCCAGGGCAGAGGCTCAAAAAGATAAAAATGAACTGATTGAAAAAATAAATAAAGCAAGGTCTACGGTGGAAGAAGGAAATAAAAAGCTGGAAAACCTGGGCAAAAGAATTGACACTGCTGAAGGGCGCATATCTGACTTGGAGGACCAGTCACTGAAAGTAGACAGTGAAGTGGCCCAATTAAAAGAATCTGTACACTGCCTACGCTCCAAGTATGAAGATCTGGAAAACAGATCAATGCGGTGCAATCTTCGCATAATGGGAGTAAAGGAAGGTACAGAAACATCAGGGATGCAAGATCTGATAAATCAAATCTGTATACAGAACTTTCCTGAACATCAATTTCTACATAATCTTGAAATTGAAAGAGCTCATAGGTCTCTGAGGCCCAAGCCTAAAGAAGGCGACCCACCCAGAGCAATTGTCATCACATTTCTGAAATTTAAAGATAAAGAAGCTCTGCTATCATCAGCTAGAAAAAAGAAACAGAACTTGGAGTTTGTGGGGCAAAAAATAAAGTTCTAACCAGATTATGCATTAGAAACAATGACAAAGCGAAGAGCATGGTCAAAGTATTTAAACGAGCTGATCAATAGAGACCTGAAGCCACAACTATGGCACCCAGCAAAAATGGCAATCCTGATTAATGGTCGCAGAAAAATATTTGAAGATACCAGAGACCTGGAAATATTTCTGCAAACCCACAGACCCAGGCAACAGACACTTGACTGAATATTTGCCACAGCTTGACTGAGTTCAGGAAAGGAATTGTGAAACTTAACCAGGACAAGCGAAGCTAAGCAATAAGTCTCCCTTTTACATCAGGCAACTACAAAAACTTTATTTTATACAAGACCTAAGAGGTGACTTTCCCCTTTCCTTTTCCCTCACCCTTTAAGCATGAATATATAGCAATGTAAGTAAGATAAGTAGATGGGCTTCGGCCCCATGATGTCATCTTTTCTTAACAATGTATTTGACAAATGTGTGTTACAAGTTAAGGTGCGTGAGACAATTAAGGGGGTAACCCCCCACAGCCAAACCTGCCTAACTTAAAATAATTCAGAGACCCCCAGGAGGGGTGGGAACTAATAAACAAATACAAAAACACTTACAAGCACCCCCACCAGTTATTTCAGACCTGCTGAAAAAATATACCATATTTTCTTAGCCCCAAGGCATTGAATGTTGGATTATATGTTATTATTAATGTTAATGTTCATGTTACGTTCATTAATGGTAGTATTAATGTTATTGTGGCTTGCTACACTTCCACTATGCTACACTGAACTTCTCCAACTCCACTCACAACACCACATAAGGGTAAAGAACATTCCCTGTATGGATCTGTCCCAAAATAAAGAGACAAGAAAGGGATCAGGACCCATTAGATCAAATACAAATAAACCCCAACTGCTCTAATGTCCTCAACACAGGGACATAAGCCAACCCTGAAATTCTCATCACTCAATGTCAAGGGCCTTAACCATCCCAGAAAATGCAAAAAAACAATAAACCTGATACTAGATCAACGTATTAGTGCTTTTTTCCTTCAAGAAACACATTTATTAAGAAAGGACCTCCATTTGATAACAGACAACTGGGAGAAGTGTACGCCTCCTACAGTGGGAAAAAGAAGGCAGGAGTCCTGATAGGATTCTCAGGCTCTGCAAACTTCAAACTCTCTCAGCTACAAAAAGATAAGGAGGGGAGGTTTCTGCTGCTAGTGGGCACACTAAACTCACAGAGGGTAACTTTAGTTAATCTTTACGCACCAAACACACATACCCACCAATTCTTTCAAAAATATGTACCCATTATTTGCCCAAAAGCAGAGGGCCTTTTGATTGTCCAAGGGGATTTCAACTCACCATTGACAGAACTAGATCACTCTACCTGCTCACTCCTCAAATACAACCACAAAAACATTGCTAAGTTGCTATCACAACATGACCTGATAGATGCTTGGCGATTCCTTAACCCATCCTCTAGGAGTTACACATTCCACTCCCAAGTACACAACACATATTCTAAAATAGACCACTGCCTATTAGAAAGAGATTCCTTACAAAGATGCATAAGTAGCGAAGTAATCCCCGTTGCCTTCACCAATCATAACACACTACTATCTAAATTTATGTGGTGGGACCCGGAACAAACGCGTAAAAGAACATCGCAACTAGACAGAGGTCTACTCAAATGCGAATGGGTAAAAATCCAAATAGCGACCAAATTGAAAGATTATTTCGAGCTTAATGCAGGTACAGTCTCGTCCCCACAGACTCTGTGGGAGGCAGCAAAATCAGTCTTAAGGGGCAGTTTCATAGCAATCAAATCTGCTATAAATAAAAGGAGGGAGAGAAACCCTGAATTATAGGCGACTGGGGAATAGAGTGACCTAAGTTGTAGAACGCAGAGAGATGGCAGCACATGAGTGTACATCAGGTCTTACGGAACTGCCATTGGTTACCTGGGGTCATGCCTGCCCAACCCAGTCAGGCAGCTGAGGGGTAGAGTTACCTAAGGCCCTTTTTACATGAGATACTCCCACACATGGACACCCATCATTCACGCAGGGTAGCATCTTGTGTGAATGCAGAGGTGCCTGGGTGTGCACACTTGCGACCTTCTCATTCCCCACCCACGCACAGCACAATTGGAAAAAACGCCGGTTGCTCCATGCATGGGGATATATGGGGGATGGGTGTGCATCCATGTACAATTGCACCCCCCCTCCACACACCCCCCATGGACCTACCCCTTCCCCCGTCTATTTAAAAAGGGCCTAATCTGTAGACCACAGAGTGATGGCAGAATCTGAGTGCTGTTACCACCTGACCCTTCTCCACGCATGATCATGGGGGTCCCAAGAGGGGGAAGATCCTGGTGATCAGGCTAAGTCTCAAATTTTGGGGAATTACTCTTTTTCAACTGTCTAGGGTCCACATGCATTAGGTCTGAGGACGTGGCACGCTACAACCCGTTGGCCTCCCCTTCAAGAAACGTAACAGAGACAAGAAGTATTTCAAAGCAAGAGGGGATATTTATTTTACAGGACACACACACAAACAGTGCTGCCTAGCATGGACTGGCATTCACAGAGTTAAACTTTGGATCGTTTAGGGATAGATTTCAGGTTTTCAGTCCAAGGTCAGGGACGAGAAAGAGAAAGGAAGAGAGGGGGAGGTGAAAATAATTAAGTAGCAAGAAGGGAGTTGGAGTTTAAAGCCTTGAGTTTAGAGTGAACAGAGAAAGAAAGAGGGAGAAAGAATAGGAGGATGCGAGTAAAGTGTAAAAGAGAGTACCTCTTCTTTGCCCATTGTGAAGGGGACAGGTGAGCCCCAGCGATCCTGTGGTGAGTCGGAGGGTGGGAAGGGAACAGACCTAGGCATGGGAGACCCTTGGGGCAGACTTGCACAGGAGATCCATGCGTATCCACGTCCAAAAGCAACTCAACTCCACAATAGGAAGCTCAGGTCACTTGTAGGGACTAGGGGGCAAAGCCACACAAAAACTCTCAATGGGAGTTGGGATACTAGAAAGGCACTTCCTGGGTGGGTGCTGGGGTTCCCAGAACTAGACAAAGGCTTGGAATGGGATCTTTCCAGGTGGGTCCCGGAAGACAGGAAAAGAGATGTTTTTGGAACATCAGACCAGGTGGAGGGGCAGGAAAGAATCTTGCTCCTCTGCAACTTTCCAGGTGGGGTCTGATGGCTCAAGTAAGCTGCTCAGGTTACTTGAGCAGGTTAAAGGCATACTATTCATATTCTTAACCAGAGAATATTGCTGGGCAGGAGGATCCCATCTCCTGAGGTTACACACAAGGGGGAGTTTCCTGGCATCTCAGTTGCTACTTTTCCTTTTAAGTACTGGCTTCTCCTGTTCTTTTCCTAGGCTGGTCATTTTGCATAGGGCTAGTCTCCTTCAGGGACTCTCTGGGGAACCAGCTTGACCTGCTTTTGCCCCCCCCCCCCTCTCTCTCTCTCTTTTCTAAACGGGGTCATACCACCTCTCTCCATGCACCCCAAAAGAGGTGGTATGTGTGTGTGTGTGTCTGGCTCGTAACAGTGCAGTTGAGCATGACGCCCAGAACTGCTGTTGGTTATCCTCAGATAACCTGAATCGGACTGAATTAATTTGAATAAAGAGTGTGGCCGTTAAATCCCAAACTTGTGTGCTTGTCTTCTTCCGGGATGCAGGGCAATGATGATGCTGGGATGCAGCCTTGCTGAACTCCTAGAATTTACCTATAGACTAAAATCCCTGCAGAATATGGATACATTTTGCAGAGTTCTATTTGACTTTTCATCTTTTCTCTAAGTTTCCAGCTTTAGGAAAAAGAACACTGGAGTGGTTATAGCTTGCAATGGTGAAACTAGATTAGAAAATTTTGGCATTCTTTTACTTTCCATTGCAGGCAAATAAATACAAATTTTCTCACCTCACTTCCCTAGTAATTCCCTTCTTCCAGTCTAATATTAGACTAGTCAAGCATGGTGTTACAGTCACATCCTGAATAGTGCTATATTTTGTGGGATTCTCAAGCATTAGAGAATTAGCAAGTGCACTTCTTGTACTTTGTAGGAGTGCTAATAAAATACATAATTGCAAGAAGATATTTTTCTTCTCTGTAATCAAAGACAATTGAAGATTATTTACCACATGGTTGGTGTGAACCATATGAATCATATGAATTACAACCACAAAAGAGCTTTTAGGTGTGGGTGGGAAATAACTGCTGGCACATTCCCTTTTTCATGAACCTACAATACGGTAAATGCTGTAAATCTTAGCATCAGTAAAAACATTTCTGGAAATTTTTGACAAGGGCTGCAGAGTACAAGTCAATATTAAAGGTCCATTAAAATGACCCTTCAAATATTCACTGTGGCTTATTTCTTTGCCACTCAAAGGCCTTTATTTGAAAGGCCTTGAATCAGTCATTGGTGTCTACGTCAGGCTATTAGCTGTGCCAACTAATTGCATCAGTGTCTTATCACTTACAAGACATTCAAGCCATAGGTGTTTTCTCTTGATCTCCAAAGAGAAAAGAAAATAGGAAATTATTCATGTTCTGGGAAGCATTAATATCTCTTGAAATGCCTGCCTGATCACACTAAAGAAAGTTATTAGCAGGAGAGATGCACCACTTAAGGGGCGAGACCTAGAGGCTTCTGGGAAGTGTAGTCCTAGGGAGAAAGCTCAAACAGCAGTTCTGGTGGGAGTCACTTGAAAAGCAAGTATCTCCTGGGAAATGTAATCCTGAGGAGCATGCTGGAAATATTAGTTTGATGCACATCAGATTTGGCTTTACATAGAGCCAAGAAGCCTCTGAGCTCTCTTGGTGGAGACAGAGGGAGGGGAGATATCCTAGGAGGATAAAGTTGCAACCTAGAACAAGGCATCTGACCCCGGAAGAAATGTAAGAGGTAATTACTAGAGAAGGTGTTATGTGGATACACTCCAACCAGGGTCAAAGGTCCATAGTGAGGCCTGGCTGAACCCCCAGTTAGCTTTGGCAATAAGGGTGGCTGAAATAAAGAGCCGAGAGAGGGTTTAAAGGTCATGGATTTTCCTCTGGGGGCAACTGGGGTTGAGCACAAGCCAATGGTCATGTGAATCACCACAAGAGGAAGTGGGAGGGTGCAAGAACCCACCAGACTAAAACTTTGGGTCTTTGGATCCTAAGGCAGGAGCTGTGTCCTCACTACCATTAGGGAACAGTATGCAGACCCAGATTAGCAGCTCCAGCAACCCTCTCCCCTGATGACTGAAGGCTCTTGAATGGCTAGCCAACCAGTCCTCATCATGATTGGCTGCCTTGGATTATGTAAGGGGGCTAAACAGGAAGTGATCCAAACAATGCATGGCCTACCTCCTTGGTGTGTCCGTGTACCTGGTGTCTCTTTTGTTTCTCCTACTTGCTCTGCTCCAGTCTGTACCTGCCCTGTTCCAGCCCTTTCGCTAGCTTGGAGCTCAGCTTGTGAAATGTGCTCTGATCCTCATCTTCTCACTGACTCCCAGACTTCTGACATGGCTCTAGTCTCCTGGATCTTGGCATCTGGTTTCCAATTTAGATTAGGTTCCTCGCCTTCTAACCTAATGGCTTCCTGGCAACGTGTCACTTTGAGTGAAAAAAATGGGGAAGCAATGCTTTGGAGGATGCCTTTGTGTCTTCACCATGCCAGCAGCTGAACCAGGTGGACCTAATTCTGTAAAGACTCATGGGCGTTACCTGATCCTGCCACCACCTAGGGTGTTTTCAAACAAGACAATAGCGTTCTGGAGTGCATGTTCAGTCCGTGAAACCCTCACTCACATGTTTAGTATGCCCAACCTAATAAATGGGCAGCATTTACATGTATTTCTTGAGTGTTTCGGCAGTCCCTACTCACAGGTTTAGCCCAACACATCTAAAACATGGGCAGGTTCCCTGCCACACTCTGCCCACCAACCCTGCCCCCCACCCTCCAGTATCCCACCCCCTGTCATGACACAAGGCCATGGTGAACTAAAGAAAGAAACTGATGCCCCAGCTATTTATTTCTTCCAGGCAGGACTAGATGACCTTCAAAATCTCTCCCAACACTATGATTCTATGACACAATAAAAGCTAATTTATGCACTGTTACAGCTTAAATACTCCAGCACCTAGGCAGAATAGGAGATAGAGGCATCAAAAGTGAAATCAGCAACAACACACTCCTATACCTTCAGTGGGGCCAGGATTGACCTTCCCACCCTACCCTAAAAAATTAAAGCATAGAAGGGGCACCCAATTACAGTGCAATTACATGGGTATGTATTTCGCATAATTCATTTCCCCCATCTCTTACATTTAGCTGTGTGAATTTCGGTTTGAAAATAAGTGTTTATGGATTAGTTTTGGTCTGCAGACAGCAATTTATCGCATGAATGAAAATGAAACAGAGAGCAAAGTCTAATTCATAATAAAAATGCAGCTGGATCTTCAGGCCTACAGATGGTGTGCCCAAGCAGGGAGCTATACAACTGGCTAAAAACGTTATGAGCTGTTTGAGCATCTGAAAAAGCACTGAGCACGATAGGACGCCATCTTATTTTACTGAAATCACATCTTCATTTATTTTTCCATCCCAGTCCACATTGCAGAATAAAACCCAGTAAACTCCTTGCCATCTAATACAACTGGATTTGACTTATACAAGCACTGCGAGTGGAGCTGGCCTGGAGAAGGCAGTGCCTGCTCTGCCTGTGCTTCACCTCACCCCAGGGTAGTGCTCCTTTACACAGATGGGCCACCCTGGTGTGGGATGGAGCACGAGCTGAGCAGGTGTCCACCTTAAAACACCCAGTGTGGCTGCACAAATAGCGTACTCGAGAGCTAAGAACAATAGGGAAACGTGTAAGAAATGGAAGGAGGGACAAGTTACACCTACAGATATGTAACCCAAACTTTGTAGGTCTGGTGTCAGGAAGACTGAAGGCTAGCAAGGGATGATAAAAACAACAACAAATGTTTGTTTGTTTTTTAATAATGTCAGAAAAGGAAGAATAAAGAAATGGTGGGTCCACTACTCAATGAAGATGGTGAAATGTTACAAAGAGAAGGCAGAACTTCTTAATTCCTATTTTGCTTAAGTTTTCACAGAAAAAGGAATCTACGTCCAACCTAGCAACATGTGTATGGAGAAGGAGGGAGAAAAATTGCAGGACAAAATAGATAAAGAAGTGATCAGAGAACAATTGGCTATTTTGAATTAACTTAAGTCTTCAAGGTTAGATGAATTACATCCTAGGGTAATGAAAGAGCTTTTCCATGTGCTCTCAGAACCTCTGTCGATTATCTTTGAGAACTCTTGGAGAACCAGGAGGAGAGGTGCCAGAAGACTAGGGACAGGCAAACATTGTTCCTGTCTTTAAAAATGGGGAAAAGGAGCATCTGGGAAATTAGACCAGTCAGCCTGACTTCAATAACTGGAAAGATACTGGAACAGATTATAAAATAGTCAGTCTGTAAGCACCTTGATGACAATGCCGTAATTACTCATAACCAGCATTAATTTGTTAGGAACAAGTCATTCCAGCCTAATCTTGTCTCTTTCTTTGGGTGATTTCAGACGTGATGAATCCAAGATTCACCACGCCTGAACCACACTCAAACGCAGCCCGTGTTTGACTGTGGTGCACGTTTGTTGGCTCGCCGCCAGATGTTCACCACAGTCAAACGTGGGCCACGTTTGCATTCACACTTCTGGACCCGAGGACGCGAGCGGGTCCAGAAGTGTGGTCAATGGCCACCACGGCAGGGGTGAGTGAATCGTAACGTCTGTTCACTCACCCCTGCCGGTGGTGGAATCCATTCCCCTCTGACCTCGGTGGCTAGTGCGGCCGTATTGGCCGCTCTCACTGCCTGTCTGGCGGGGGGAGGGCCATTGTGGAATGCAGGGGGTGGGACCGTGTGGCAGCACTCTGCGCCGCATGGCCCCGCTCCCACCGTGATCCACTTTTCACCACCAGACAGTACCGGTCCCCGCGGCCTGGGGTGAAGGGGCGCACGTCTGTTGGTGCGCCCCTTCACCCTGGGCCATGGTACGAACCACCCCATAGCCCGTGGTGAATGGGGCCCGCCGTAACGTCTGAAATCACCCTTTGATACAGTAACTAGTGGATGATAGTTAACTTACTCAAGCCCTGGTGACTAACACTGCTTTTAAATGAGGGCGCGCTGAAGCGCCTCCCAAACGCCGCATTAAAGCAAAGCCGCCGGAAGTGACGTTCTCCCCGTTGCAGGCAGCGGCGGCGGCTGGAGACATGGGGCTTTGCAGCAGCGTGTTCTTAAGAGTTCAGTTATCTGGCTTAAGAACGTGCCGCTCCAAAGCCCCGTGTCTCCAGCCGCCGCCGCCGCTGGCAACGGGGAAAACGTCACTTCCGGCGGCTTTGCTTTAATGCGGCGTTGAGGAGGTGCTTCAGCGCTCCTCGTTTAAAAGCAGCCTAAGAGGCTTGATCTTTGTAATTCCCTCTTCTCTGGGCTACTGGGCTCTGGGCTACTGGCAGTGCTGATCTGTCGCTTGCAGCTTGTTCAGAACATGGCAGCACATGGCAGCGTAGTTTGGGCAGCCGTGATCATATTACACTCATCCTGCATTCACTGCATTGGCTGCCTATGGAGTGACAGATTGAGTTTAAGATTGCGCTGCTGGTTTTTAGGGCCCTGAACTGTTTAGGCCCTGACTATATTCAAGACCTACTTCTGGAGTCTAACACTGATGGGTATCTGTGCTGAGGAATTGCCTGCTCTTTGGGGGTTCTGCCATGACACCTTAAGTTGGTGGGTGATCAGGCTTTTGCTGTGGCAGGCCCTTCAGTGTGGAACTTGTTCCCTCCAGATGTCCATCTCAGGTCTTCCTTCCTTACCTTTAAAAAGCACCTGAAAACATATTTATTTTCTAGGTGCTTTTAGGATCCACTGCTGGTTCCCTTAATTGTACTCTGTTCTCCTGTTTTCCTTCCCCTATTTTAAAGTATTTTATTATTCTTTTAATTTACCTTCACTTGTTTTAAATTGTTTTATACTTTTTATATTGTTTTATATTCTGTAAGTGCTCCAAGTACCATGTAAGGCAGGGGGTGCTATATAAATAAAGTTATTAATTAATTATTATAGGAATGCTGTGGAAATTATATATCTTGATTTTAGCAAAGCATTTGACAAATTTTCACATGAGATCTTCATTGGCAAGCTTGTACAGTGTGGGCTGGAAAATACCACAACAAGGGTAGGTAATACATTTATTGTTTGGCCAAAGGCCGTAACAAAAAATTATACAAATACAAAATAATAAAATACATAAACACAGAATTTAAAATCAACCAAGGAAAAATACACGAACATATCCAACCACACAGAAGGGAATATAAATGGGTATAAAAATAAATGTCAAAATTAAATTTGTCAAATACATCATCACTTAATGTCGTGCTCTTCCCAAGGAATCTAAAGGCAGCCTTAAACTTCCTACCTAAATCCACGAGCAACCTTAAACGGGACAATACTTTAACCTTCTCGTGTAGATAGCAACACTTTTTACCCCCAAAACAGTTTATAAATAACTTGCTAAAGGCTTACATTACTCTTCCCAGAGTTTATGGGGCAACATATAGCCCCCAACTTGGCCTTATAAGAGATAGAATAGATTTTAATATAAGCCATTCAAACAGAATGCGCATAAATTCCAATTTGCGCAAAGCCTAGCTAAAAGCAAGATACCTCCTTCAAAAGTTACCGGGATGAAAATAGGAGCACTGTATGCCGCATAAAGCTGTTATATTTAGTCAGAGTTCAGAATACAACCCCCGTTTTTGCTTATAAAACACTATACAAGCCCCAAAGGCTGCCGCGGCTCTAGAACATGAAGTATCTCTATTGTCCAACAATAGCTGCAAATAAATATCATCGGGCAGTCCCACAGGAAGGTCGTCAATAAATCTCTGAATATACCTTCTCCTCAATTGGCTATAGGCGGGACATTGCAGGATGATATAGATGACAGTCTCAGGCACCACAAGATCGCAAAAAAAGGGGGATTCACAGCTTGCTGAAGAACTATACTCAAAGAGCGATCATCAATGACTCATCAAAATGGAGGGAGGTATCAAATAGAGTCTCAGAGGATTCTGTCCTAGGTCTCGTGCTATTCAATATCTTTATTATCTAGGCACGTTAGTGCCTGGATAGTTAAGGCGAGTAGCAACTTCCATTATAATGCATGAACATTCTATTGCTTATAACATAAAGAATATTTATTCTATCATTTTCAAGTTTTGCATAGAGGGCCTCTTTGGTGAGAGGTTGAAACTGTGAAAGTTCAGCTAGATCCATCAAAAAATGAGTGGGATACAGCTATTTAGAAATTGCAGGCCGGGAGGCAGTTTTTTCCTCCCTCCCTGCCCCCCTAACTGTCTCACACTGAACAGCTTTCGGGGGTTTAAAAGCCTGTCTGTGAAATTGACTAGACTTTAGAAAATTCAAGCCTGCCACCCAGATCTGCCTTTGGTTATTTTATTTTTTTTAACCAAGAGTAGTTCTAAAGTTATAAACTTTTTAATCTCCAATTTTGGGTATGGGAGGGCTACGGGACAGAAAGTTAAGTAACATGTTTGCAGATGCGCAGCAGGGAGGCAGGGGAGTTTCTCCTCTCTGTTTGTCTGCTCCTGAGCGAGGCTCAGGGCAATGGTCCCCTGGGGTTTTGGAGCGTCGGGGGGGGGGAACACACACCCCCCGTCGCCCTGACCCCCTGCCCCTTGCCACTGCCAAGTAGCAAGTCTCACCAGGCTCCTTCTGTCCCCCGGAGCACATTGCGTTAGCACGCCACTGATCCAATCCCTGCTTACTCATGGCAGGGATTCATTGGCTGGCTGCCAGAGCTCCGTTCCTTGCGGCCCACCTGGAAACCATCCAACCCCCATGACAATGGGGGAAGAGGAATTACACCGCTCCCCCATCCCTCTCCCCCCTCACTGGCCCAATACTACAGGTTTTACCTTTTTTGTTTGTTTGGTGATTGCCGCTGCAGCCAGCCACCACCATGCACCTCCAGCAAGCCGCCACCACCTCAACCAAGCTGTTGCTGCTGCCGCCGCCACCAACATACACCTCCACCAAGCTGCTGCCTCCAGCCGCCGCTGCTTCAGTTCAAAGGTCCGCACATTTCAAAGGCCCCCACACTGTGCATGTGCACACGGGGGGCGGCTATGTTTCCATCACTGTCTGGCATGCTGGGAATGTAGTCCCAGTATTCCAGACAGTGAGGGAAAGATGGTGGTGCCCGCCCCCCCCACCCCATATACACATGAAGTGTACAGGCCTTTGAACTGAAGCAGCACCGGCAGTGGTTGAGATGCGCAGTGGCTTGGCAGCAGCGGTGACTTGCTGGAGGTGTGTGGCAGCGGTAGCAGCTTGGTGGAGGCAGCGGTGGCTGCAATTGTATCGGGGAGATGTGTACGTGTGAAAGAATGAGTGAGTGTGGGGGGAAGGGGTGAGTATGTATGGTGTGTGAGTGAGAGTGTGGGGGAGCAGGGAGGGGCTGGTGTGTGTGGTGTGTGTGCGTGAGAGAGTGTGGGGGGAGGGGGGAAGGAGAGTTTGTGTGTCTGGTGTGTGAGAGAGAGTGTGGGGGAGGGGCAAGTGTGTGGTGTGAGAGAGAGTGAAAGTGTGGGGAGGGGCATGTGTGTGTGTGTGTGGTGTGTGTGTGAGAGAGTTGGGAGGAGGGGGAAGGGGCATATGTGCATCTGTGGTGTGTGTGTGTGTGTGAGCAAGAGAGTGTAGGGGTGAAGGGGCAAGTGTGAGTGTGTGTGGGAGGGAGAAGGGGTGTGTGTATCTGTGGGGGGTGAGAGAGAGAGGAGAGGGGAAGGGTGTGTGTGCGTGGCTGTGGTGTATGGGGATGGGGAAAGGGGCATATGTGTGTCTGTCTGTGTGGTGTGTGAGAGAGTATGTGGGGGAGGGGTGAAGGAACGTGTGTGTGTTTGTGTGTCTGATGTGTGAGAGTGAGTGTGGGAGGAGAGGAAAGCGGCATGTGTCTGTGTGGTGTGGGGGGGAAGGGGGGTGTCTGTGGTGTGTGAGAGAGACAGAGTGGGGGGAAGCAGCAAGTGTGTGTCTGTGTGGTGTGTGTGAGGCAGAATGAGGGTGGGGGAAAGGGGCCTACTCCTACAAACACTAAAACTAAATCACTAACGCTATCTCTATCACTAAGCAAACTCCTACAACTGTCTACTTACTATCATCTATCTATCTATCTATGATGGGGGGAATCACAAACAACACAAGGAGGGGTACAAAACTGAAATGAAACTTAAAGCAATCTAATAATCTAATAATCCTACTCTAAATGAAAAAACAGGGGAAGGGAAGGGAATCTGGGATGGAATATATGGGAGAGGGAAAGGATTTAATGGAGGGGGGAGGGAGGAAGGAAGATTGAATACAGGGAACACAGGGAGTGGTAAAAACAAAAAATAACCACTAAATCTATCTAAAATAATCTAAACAAATGAATGAGAATATGGGGGTAGATGGGTTGGATGGGTGAAATAGGAGGAGGATGGCAATGGATTGGGGAGCTGGGAAATGCTTGGAAAGGGAGCCTTCTGAAACACCTGCTGTTCAGGAACAGTGACTAGCTCAGAAGGTGTTGGGAAGGGGGGAGGCAGATAGTTTTGTTTCTTGAAAGCCTCTCCACCCCTGGTGCCTGGAAGTCTGCTCCTCAGCTGACCTCCCCTCCCTCTCATGTTTGACCTTCCAGTGACCCTTTTTTGCCACCCGAACTCACCCGACCGCGATCTGAACTGACCGAACTGTTCAGTCATTTCACCGTTTGGAACTGAGTTCGGTTCGGTCAGTTCGTGTTCGGATTCGTGTTCGGGTTCGGTCGTCCGAACAGGCCAAGTTCAGGCTGAACTCCAAACTTCCGAACCATGTTCGCCCATCCCTAGTGATGTGCTGTGTGAGAGAGAATGTGAGTAGTGTGTCTGGTGTAAGTGAGAGAATGGTGTGAGAGTGGAGATTGCTCCCTCTTCCCCTGTGTTTCCCCTCCCCTGTCTGTCTCCTCTCTCCTCCCTCTGTTCCCCCAACTCTCCCCATGGCTGTCCCCTACCCTCCATGGCTCCTGGAAGCGACTCACTTGCTGTCTCCTCCTGCTTAGCATAAACCTGCCTCTGATCTCTAGCCCTCACAGAATACTCAAGCCCAACAGTATCTGAGGTGAGGGCTATCTGACCAAGTAAATAACTTTTCCTCATTTTTGTGCTGCACCCCTGGGGGAGGGGCTTTGGGAGTGGATTGGGGCTATGTGGGGGAGGGTTTGGGAAGGGTCTGGTGGTGATGTGGCCATGCGGGGGTTGTTTGATATGTCTAATCGGTCTTTCAGTGCTTTGGTGTTTGCGATAGAAACCCAAATATGTGTGTCTGTGTGTCTCTTTGTATGGGTTTTTGTCTGTGTGTGTATGTGTCTCTGTGTGTGTGTATTCCTTGTGTTCCTGTGTTTGTCCGTGTGTGTCTCTGTGTTGGTGGATGGGAGAGTAGTAGGTGTGGGTGTGTCCTTGTCTGTGTGGGGTGTCTCTCTCTGTCAGGTGTGTGTGTGTGTGTGTGTGTGTGTGTGTGAACACTGGATGCGGGGGAGGGAGAGTGTGTGTCCCGGGGGAGGAGAGTATGTGTGGGAAGAGTGGGGGGGTAGTGCTTATGAAAAATACATGTTGCAGGACTTCGTTGGTTCCCAGTGTGCCCCTGCAACATGTATTTTTATAAGCATTCTGAATTAAAGGGAAAATATGGCAACCCACTGTGTGTGGGGGAGAGCGGAGGTGTGGGGAGTGAGATGGGGTTGTGCACTCTTCCCTCCAATGTCCCCCTCATATGCCTGTCCCCTGCCTCCCCCTGTGCCTGTACCTCTGCACATGGGTGCCCCCTCTCCCCCTGTGCCCCATGACTCCTGGATGAGAGGAGGGAGCTGAATGTTCCTGCTTTCTCCTCCTGCTTAGCAGCATAAGCCTGCCTTTTATTGACCTCCAGCCCTCCCAGAAGAGCCAAGCCAGGGCCCTGATTTCCCATGGAATTTTTAAAAATATTCCAAGGCAGCCTGCAAGTCTTTGGGCCGGATTCCTAGCTTGCTGCTCCCACGGGCTGGCCGGCCAACCAACATGGCCCTCCTTCTTCCTCCCCCACCCCTGGGGCTGGGTTGGGTGCATGGGGGTGCTCGGGGTTGCCTCCCCTCTCACCCTCCCCACTCCATGGAAATATAAATAATCAGAATAACATTTATAAATTAGAAGTTATGAACGCCAGAGATAGAATGTGGTTGCTGTGTTCGTCCCAAATAACAGAGACACAAAGAGGTTCAAATGATAGCTTTCATTGGACCAACTGTTCTTGGTGGAAATAAGTCTGCTTTTAGGCCACACGGGGCACTTCCTCAGGCATGTAGTGTAGTGGGGAACGGAGGGGGTGAGGAGGCAGCGGCAGAGCTTGTGGGAGTCCGGGGCTGGGAGAGCATGGGATGCGGGTGGGGATTGAGGAGCAATGGGAGTGCTGGAGGAGCCCAGGGCTAGAAGTGAAGGGACTTCAGGTGCAGACTGAAGAACAGCAGCAGAGCTGGGGAGGGCCCTTAGAGCTGGGAGAGCAGGGGCTGTGGGTGGCGATTGAGGAGCAGCAGGAGATCTGTGGGGAACTTAGGGCTGGGGAAACAGGGGCTGTGAGATGGGACTGAGGGGCAGTGGTAGAGCTGGGAAATAGAGGTGGAGAACCAGGGCCTGCAGGTGGGGAGTGAAGGGCAGCAAGAGAGCTGGGGAGGAGCTCAAGACTGGAAGAGTGGAGACTGTGGATGTGGTTTGACGGGCAGCAGCAGAGCTGGGGGGCAGGGTTGGGGAAGCAGGGGCTGTGGGTGTATATTCAGAGGCATCAGTAGAGCTGAGGGAGCTCAGGGCTGGAGCTGCAGGGGATGCGTGTATCGATTGAGGGGGCAGTGGCAGAGCTGCAGAGAAGCTCACGCCTGGGAAGCAGGGGGTAAAGGTGAGGATTGACGAGCATCAGCAGAGCTGGAGGGAGTCTAAGCCTGGGAGAGCAGGGGCTACGGATGGCGACTGAGGGGCAGCGACAGAGCTGACTGAGTTCACAGTTGGGGGGCTGAGGGCTCTGGGTGGTGACTGAGGGACAGGGGCAGACCTGGTAAAGGTCAGCGGTGGGCAGTGGTGGCTGGTGGGTTTTGAGGTTAGTGGGTCACTAAGGCCGACGAGCCTAGGGGTGGATCCAGGGGAACGGTAGGCGGAAAACCCACACATAAACCAGAAAACCACACATAAACCAGCGACCCCCACTCCCCCCACCATGTTCCCATCTTATTTATTTACTTTAATTTATTTTATAGATTTTTACCCCGCCCCTCCTGCAAACAGCTCAGGGCGGCTTCCAGCAATAAAACACATACAAATATATATATAACAATTTAAAAACAAATAAACAATAGCAACCATATATTAAAAACAGGACCCGGGACCTCACTTAAAACAATAAATAAGGTAGCGGAGCTAAAACCCTCCCCCCACCCTCCCCAAAGGGCTGGGCGAACAGCCAGGTTTTACAACTTGGCCGGAATGTCAACAGGCTTGGGGCCAGGCGGGCTTCCTCCATAAGGGAGTTCCAAAGGCGCGACCACCGAGAATGTCCTCTCCATTGTGGTCCCCCGCTTAATGCGGGGGACCTCCAAGAAGGCACCCCCGGCAGACCGAAGGAGCCGCTCTGGGGCGCGGAGGGCGAGGCGGTCCCTGAGGTATGAGGGGCCCAGAAGAAGGGCCTTATAGATCAACACCAAAACCTTGAACCTGGCTCGGCAAGCTATCGACAACCAGTGCAGAGTCTGAAGCACGGGTGTAATGTGCTCCCGGCGACCCGTCCCCGTAAGGAGACGGGCCGCCGCATTCTGCACTAGCTGCAGCCTCCGAACCAGGCACAAGGGAAGTCCCATGTAGAGCACGTTGCATTAGTCCAGCCTCGAGGTGACGAAGGCACGGATGAGGGAGGCCAGGTCCAGACCGGAGACGTACGGACGCAGCCTCTGCACCAGGTGGAACTGGCGGAAAGCCACCTTCGCGACTACCTCCACCTGCCGCTCCAGGCGGAGATCCACATCCAGCACCACCCCCAGACTCTGGACCTGCTGAGCTATAGGAGGGTGAACCCCACCATCACCACCTCTGTCTTATCGGGGTTGAACTTCAGTCTGCTCTGCCACATCCATTCCGCCACGGCCTCCAAACACTGGGACAACAACGAAACAGCTCAGTTGAGAAAGAGAGGTACAGCTGAGTATCATCAGCATATTGGTGACATCGCACCCCGAACCCACTCACGACCTCCCCCAAGGGCTGCATATATACATTGAATAATAATGGAGGCAGAATAGAACCCTGCGGAACGCCACGTGATAAAGCGTAGGGGCAAGATGTCTCCTCCCCCAGCACCACCCACTGGCTTCTCCCCGAGAGGAATGAATGGAACCATTCAAGAACAGTCCCATCCAGACCCCCCAGGTCACGTAGCCGTCTCAACAGCAGCCCATGGTCCACAGTATCAAAAGCGGCCGAGAGATCTAGCAGGATGAGAAATGTTGAACATCCTGCGTCCATCTCCCGGCGGAGGTCATCAACCAAGGCTACCAACGCCATCTCAGTGCCATAGCCAGGACGGAACCCAGATTGAAACAGGTCCAGGAAATCAGGCCGCCGCCGCACCCGGAGCTGAAAGCCAAAGGTACAGTCAGGAAACTTGTAGTAGGGGTGATCCCTGGGGGGTGGGGGGG
>QEPC01011848.1:123932-143189 GCA_003113815.1 Sphenodon punctatus
ATCCTCGCCCAAGAACTACCCCTATAGCCGCACCCTCCCCCCCATCCACCAACTCCTGGCCCCCCAAACCTGGATGCTTGCCCCGTGGCCTTCCCCCAAAAAAACCTCCCACCCCATCCCCCCCGCCATCCTGCTGCCACCAGGGGCCAATGAAGGCCATCCCCCCCGCCTGACTTCCCTCTCTCACCCGGGTCAGACTCCTTCTCCCTCCCCCCCCAAAAAACCTCACCAGGGTCAGACTCCTCCCCCGCTCCCCCACCATGTCCCCATCTGCCCCCACTCCCCAGTTAAACCCCCTGCTCCTCCACTGTCCCCAAGCCCCCCAGCAAAAACCCGGTCCCCACCTGATTGCAGAGAGCAGGTCTGAACCGTCACCGCTGGTAACGCTGGCACTGCAATGGTTGCCGGCGGGCTGGGGGCGAGTGAGTGAGGTCTGAGAGACCCCGTCCACCCGTAGCAGCCGCAGTGCATCCTGGAGAGGTGACTTCAAAGCCATCCCTCCAGGCCATTCAAATAGCTGGGCAATGGGTTCTATGAGAACCCATTGCCCAAGCTGGCCATGCCCCCCAAAAACTGCGTGTAGAGTCCGTTCTGTTAGGTCGGTGGCTGTGCCAACCTACTAGAACCCGTGCTTGTGCATGCACTCCAGCCGCAGGCAAAGTGGCTGGAGGAGTAGTGCGCAGGCTCAGTCTTTCTCCCTGGGCTGGCGCGGGGACTCCGACATCAGCATGCGGCATGTGAGAATGTTTGGAGCCATCTCGAAGAACCTTGTTTACAAGGTAGCAACCTTCTGGATCAGAAGGTTGCTGTCTTGTAAACAAGTTTCTTCGAGATGGTTCTGAACATTCTCACATGCTGCATGCTGCACTCTGACAGCAGCGCTGACAGCGCTGGTGTCGGAATCTCATGCCTGGGCAGATGGTGCTGAACACTCAGTGCTTGCGGGGCACCACCCCCAGCGCCACAGCGAGGGGCAGCCTCTGGTGGTGGGGGAGCCGGGGTTGTGGGCAGGGATAGAGTAGCAGCAGCAGACATGGAGGACAGGGATGGGATACTAGGGGCTGCAGATGGGGATTTAGAGGCAGCACCAGAACTGAAGGAGCTGTGAGTGGGAAATGAGTGGCAGCAGGAGACCTGGGTTGGGGGGCAGCTAGGCAGCTACAGGACCATGAACAGGGTGGTTGCAGAGCTAGGGTGTTGCAGGGTGCTCATGCTGGTGCAACAGCATTACTGCCCCTCAATTCCAACCCACAGGCCCTGCTCTCCCAGCCCTGGGCTCCCCCCCTCCCCAGCTCTGCCACTGCCCCTTTATTCTGGGCCCAGCTTCAGTGTTGCCCCCAACCTGCAGAGGAAGAGGACTGGGACTGAAAGACCAATGCAAAGTTTGGGGGCATGGAGCCTAAGTTGGAATAAAGCACAGTATGTGAGACTGTATGACGTCTTTACTGCTTACATGGCTCGTGAGTTAAGGGCAGAGCCTTAACTTGCAATTCCAAGACTTTTTAGTGCATGAGTAAATTTGCAGGAGCCTTAACTATCATTATAAACCCAAGGTTTTTTGATTATTGAATTAATGATTTGAATGAAGGGGCAAAGAGAATTCTTCTTGAATTTGCAGATGACACAAAACTGGGAAGGGGTAGAGCTACCACCCTGGGAAAAAGAATTAGAATTCAAAAAAATCTTGATAGATTGGAAATCTGGGCTGAAATTAATAAAATGAAATTCAACTGAGATAAATGTAAATTTTCGCACTTAGGGAAGAAAATACAAATGGACATGTATAAGATAAGGGATACCCAGCTTGGCAGCAGCAAATGGAAAAAGGATTTAGGGACTGTGGTTGATCACAAACTGAACATGAGTCAGCAATGTGATGTGACTACAAAAAAAGGCTAATGCAGTTTTGGGCTGAATTAACAAAAGCCTTGTCTCCAGGTCAGAAGTAGTAATAATTCTGCTGTATCTAGCACTGGTCAGACCACACCTGGAATGTTGTGTCCAGTCTTGGCACCGCATTTTAAGGAGGACACTGGATCAGTTGGAATGGGTTCAAAGAAGGGCAACAAAGATCGTAAAGGGTCTGGAAAGCAAGTCTTATGTGGAAAGTTTGAAGGAACTGAGTATGTTTAGCCTAGCAAAGTGGAGACTAAGGGGAGACATGATAACAGCCTTCAGACATCTAAAAGGGCTGCCGCTAAGAAGATGGCATGGAACTGTTCTGCATTGCTACAGAGGGCAGGACAAGAAACTGGAACCTCTGTTTACCATGTTTTCCCCCATTGCTCTTAATGGGGAAATGCAGTGAACATGGTCCTTGAGTAGAAATAATGGGCTCAAGTTACAGGAAGAAAGATTTTGGTTAGCTATCAGGACCTAACAGTAAGATCTGTGCAGCATTTTAACAGGTTGCCTAAGGAGGTTGCAGGCTCTCTGTCACTGAAGATTTTCAAAAAGGGGGGTGGGGGGCAACCATCTATCAGGGATGCTGTAGTTATCCTGCATGCAAGCAGGGGTTTGGACTAGATGACCCTCTAGGCCCCTTGGGCCTTCCAGCTCTAAGATTCTACGAAATGGGGAGGTGGTGGGGGAGAAGAAATTCACTCCTGGGACAAAACTTGTACCAAGGTCTTGCTCAAAACAAGACTTCTATGACCAAGTAATAACCTCCCCCACCCCTCCAAATAGGACTTTATAACGGAAAGGTTGACACACTAACTATGATTTGTAAGTGGCTATTTGGAACCGTCTGCAGCTGCTCTAAACCTTGCATAGCTGTGCCATTGAAGCACTTGCTTCATCTGGACTGCTGATACATTTCAAAGGGCTAGGTGTGGGGACAAAAATAATCCTTCTGCAAGCAGTTATAAACTAGATTTTTGCCCATGCTTTCTATAGTACACAGTAGGAAAAGCTAAACTCACGGTGTGGACAAATGAGCATAAGAAAATGAATCAAAGCTGTTCTTTAATCTTGCTTTACACTTTTAAAGTGACTGTTTCATTTACCAAGAATACAGAGTGCCTAAATATTTTCTGGCTTGTATCGTTATGTAAGGGCTGGATAGAAAAAAGGATTGCTTTCCCAGCATGCTATGTTTCCACCTCGAGAATGACATTGTGAATCAGAACATTAGAATCAAGATATTATTCCAGTATTCTCACCCTTGCCATTGCGAAGCTTTGTGAGAGAGGGGGGAAAGGACATGAGCCTCTTCGTACTAACTTATACAATTATGGGGTTGGAAGGGCCCACCTCAGGGGCCATCTAATTCATTCCCTTTCGCTCCTGCATCAAAGCATCATAGACAGATGCTTCTCCAGCACGGTTTTGAAAATATTTAGCCAAAATCTACCTTTCTGCAATTTAATTCCATTCTATTTGTTCTGTTCTGTTTAGATATTAGACAACTGCTCTCATGTGCCCCTCCCTTAGTGTTCTTTTCTCTAGGCTAAACATTGCCAGTTCCTTCCATCTTTGCTCACATGACTCGCATTCTAAACCTTTTATCATCTTAGCTGCTCTTCTCTGGACCCTCTCCATTTTGTCAGCGTGATCCTTCTTGAAGCGCAGCACACAAAACAAAACACAGTATTTCAGGTGAGGTCTTATCCATGCCGAATAAAGTGGCACCATTATATTCCATCTGTTAATACAGTCCAAAATGGCACGTGACTTTCTTGAAATCCATGTCACATTGTGTACTCTTGTTCAAATTATGATCCACTATAACTTCCAGGTTTTGCTCTTCAATGCTACTGCCCACCCAGCTTGTATTCCTTTTTGTATTAACACATCTCTTTTTCCAGTCTTACACATAAGGAATGTCTTACATAAAAAGTAACAGCAAATCAGGGTATTCATCGGCCCTTGCTAAAAAACCAGGTTTGGTGACTCAGGGTGATGTCAGACGTTACGCCGGGCCCCATTCGCCACAGGCCATGGGGTGGTTCAGGCCATGGCCCTGGGTGAAGGGGCGTGCCAACAGATGTGCGCCGCTCCACCCCGGGCCGCGGGGCCCAGCGAACCACGGCCCGTGGTGAATGGGGCCCGGTGTAACGTCTGATGGGGAACAGCGGCTCCTGGAGGGGGCGGGCTGGGCGGTGCAGCGTGCTGCCGCACGGCCCTGCCTCCTGCGTTGCACAACGACCCTCCCCCCGCTGGACAGGGAAGTGAGGGCGGTCAATCTGGCCGCACTCGCCACCGCGTTCGGGGGGAAATGGATTCCACCACCGGCAGAGGTGAGTGAACAGAAGTTACGTTTCATTCACCCCTGCCGTGGTGGCCATTCACCACACTTCTGGACTCGCTCGCGTCCTCGGGTCCAGAAGTGTGGTGAATGCAAACGTGTTCCGCGTTTGACTGTGGTGAACATTTGGCGGGTAGCAAACAGTCAAACGCTGGCTGCGTTTGAGTGTGGTTCAGGCGTGGTGAATCTTGGATTCGTCATGTCTGAAATCACCCTCAGTTTCCCCAGAGACACTCAGCCATTCACTCATCTCTCCTGGAGGGTGGCTTACTAACCCAACAAACATGTTTCCGTTTCTAAGCTTTCTAGTCCACTGGGCACCTGTAGCTTCTTTATTTTATTGAAACAGCACATGGATTGTAGTATCAGATTAAAAAAAAACATAGCAGTCTTAGCGAGGAGAAGTAGAAATGTCAACAGCTCTGAGTTGTGTTCTTATGCATTTCACCAGGGTATAGATTGACCTGATCTACCCTCCCGCACTGCAACAGTGGGACAGTGAGCTATGCCTCCAGTGCAGAGTCACAGCCATTCTAGTGGACTCTAATTACTGAGGGTATTTGTTTTTAAAACCGGGAGAAATCTCACACAGCCAAAAAGATGAGCACAGCTATAATACTGAGTGTGGTAACATGGCAAGGAAAATAATGACAGCTTCCAGGAATACCTAAGTGTTTCAGAGGAAACAGTTCTTTTGTGTTATAAGCACTGGAGAAGAAAACAAGTTCAAGCATATTTCATCCTTGCAGAAGAGAAGGTTGTATGGCACATTTGCTATCCCCAGTTATCTTAGGTGCTATTGGCTAGATATATGTAATTATCTGATAAAGATCAGATCAAAGAAATGGTGTGTGATCAGTTAGTCAGCAGCCTTCTGGGGTTGATAACTTTTAACTTATTATGAAGACAATATATATTCCTTGTTTTTCTTTAGGTTATTATTGATTGACACTTCTGATTAGACATCTTTTTAAAGAGCTTGCCATGTCGTGAGTGGAAGGTAAGAAAACTAATACGATGTGCAATAAATAAATATTAATCAGGGAATAATTTGTGAGGAAGCGTCTATTTTTAGACAACTATTTTCATACCCGGTGCTTTCTTTTTACAATATTATCTGATTATGGTGTGCATTTGCTGATCACTAATGCATTATTGATTGCTCAGTCTGACTTACACTGTTTTTTCACAGACAGCCCCCCCTCCCCCCCCGGCGTTTGGGCGGGGGACGTCTGTGTAAATGGCCAGCGGTAGGTGGGGGGATGGGTCCCCACTCGGTGTTCATCTGTGTGAACACCGAACGGGATGGGTGGGAGTGCGTGCATGCTCCCGCGCAACACCCACCTCCACCCATCACCCACCGGTAGGCAGCTATGTACGATTCTGCTATATTCTCAATAGGTTTCCTGCATTACTGAGTGTGCACCATCCAAACTCTGCCCTGACTGCTGAGTGCTACTGGTCAGAGATAAAATAGAAGATGGGGAACGGGGAAAACTAACCCTCGAAATGTATGGCCCTCCCTGGCCTCGGAGCCCTTTCCCTTTAACCGCTGCAGTAAGGAGAGGGAAGGAGAGCCCATGAGTCAGGCAGTGCCTAACAACAGGTAGGAGAGAGACCAGACAAGAGGGATGACACTTATGAGAAATACAGGTTGCAGGGCTCCATTGGCGCCAGTGCAGCCCTGAAACCTGTATTTCTCAAAGGTGTTCTCAAAAATTTGCATATCTGGCCACCCTAATGGAAAGAGAGGGAGAGAGCAAATGAGTACAAACACTGCTGAGAGGTCAGCAACCAGCTCCATGGAGTCATGGTGGGGATGCCTCTAAAAGGTCAGCAGGCAAGACTCTCCACCCCACCATGCCTTCCTATCAAACTAAGACCCTTGGTAAGCCCCTTCTACTGGATATGCCTATATAAAAATGTAGTGGTCAGTAAGCAACAAATGGGGTTTGTTGACTCTAAGTACATCAGAATTCATACACACAAATCCATATGGCACTTACTATTTATTTATTTATTTCCATCCCGCTCTATCCCAAGCCACAGGTTCACGGTGAATTACAGGAGATCCATAACTAGCCTATGGCCAACATGGCGGTGGCCGCAGGTGCATTTACATGAGGGAAGCCAACCAACCATGCCCAGGGCAGCTGAACCATCTGCTATGAGTCTGTTGGCTGCTACCTCCCCCAGACTCACTTCACTGTTGCTTCTGCCAGCCAGCGCTAAGCACTAATGCTTAGTCAGTACTAATGGGGGGGGGAGGGGGGGAAGCCCCACACCAACCCATTAGTACTGGCTAAGCACTAAGGGAGTCTGGGGCAGACAGCTGTGGCATGACAAACTCACAGTGGATGATGGTTCAGCTACCCTGGGGCATCATTGGTTGGTGCCTTTCATGTAAATGCACCTGTGGCCACCACCACATTGGCCATAGGTTAGTTATGGCTCTGGATTACAGATAAAACCAGATACGTAAAAAACAAATCAATTAATCCAATTGAAATATATCCACTCACTAGTTCCCAATCCATCTCCATCTACCAAAAGCCCATCTTCTAAACAAAAACATTTTACATTGTTTCCTGAAGATACACAGTCTTGAGCTCTGAGGGACCTGAAGGGGAGGGGAGTTCCTAAGCCAGGGAGCATCCCCCGGGTATGTCTCTGCCCATACTTGATGCATGGCGAGAAACCACTCGTGGCTGACTGGAGAGATTGCAATAGGACAGGACATTTAGGAGGAGGTGCTCCCTAAGGTATGTGGGGCCCAAGTCATTTAAGGGATTTATATCTCAACTCTATCTGGTGTGGTGGCTTTGACCATATATCTCAGACTCCAACCTGGCTACTATCATCCATGCTTTCATTACCTCAGGAGTGGACTATTGTAACGCTCTCTACGTGGGGCTACCCACAGTGATGGTCCGGATGCTGCAGCTGGTGCAGAATGCGGCATTCCATCTCCTTACAGGGATGGGTTGCCATGAGCACATTACACTGGTGCTCCATTCACTGCACGCCTATAGTTTTCCAGGCCCGATTCAAGGTGTTGGTTTTGACCTATAAAGCCCTAAATGGCTTGGGCCCTGCCTACCTGCTGGACCGCTTCATTCCCCGGGCCCTGGAGCAGCCCCTACGGTCGGCTTGGGGCATCTTCTTGGAGGTCCCCTGGATATCCCGGAGGATGACTCTGGAGACGGCGTTTTTGGTGACCGCACCTAGGCTGTGAAACTCCTCTCGGCAGGGACCCAGTTGGCTCAAGACCTAGCTGTTCTGCCAGGCATTTGGTGAGGGAGATGGGTGATGGGTGGGGGGGATGGGTTAGGGTAGTGGGGGCTGATTATTCCCCCCAGTTTTAGTTGAATTTTAATGTAGTGTTTTAATCTATTTTTGCTGGTGTATTTTTGTATTTGTGTGTTTATTGTTAGCCGCCTCAAGCTGCTGGGAGCAGAAGAGGCGGGATATAAATATTTTAATAAATAAATATATGGCAAACCCAGTGCTTTCAGTTGCAGACAGGAAGCTGTAGGAAGCCAGTGCAGACCCTGGACCACTGGTGTAGTGTGCTCCCAGTGACTCACTCTGTCAGGAGGTGGGTTGCCACGTTCTGCACCAGCTGCAGCCTCTGAACTGAACTCTCTTCAAGGTCAGGCCCACATAAAGTGCATTGCAGTAGTCAAGCCGTCAAGTTACAAAGGTGGCTGTGTCGGTGTCTTTGAGGATGGACTTCAGCTTTCTCACCAGATGGAGCTGGTGAAAAGAGCTCGTAGCCAACCCTGCAACCTGAGAATCCAGGCACAATACTGGAAATCAGTGCTTATGAAATTCATCACTAATCACTATGCCATCCAACAGGAGTTACACAGCTGAAGAGACAAGGTAAGGCCACTGATGCTGAGACCCCACCCTCACCCCACCCATGGCATTTTAAGAAATATTTCACCAGTGGGGACAGAATTAAAAAGAACACTTTCTTCCTACATTCAAAATCATTAAAGTCAGATTTCTACAAATGAATGGATGCTTAATCCATAGGATTAAGGTTTGTTCCTAAGGTTTGAAACCTTAGGAACAAACCAACAATTTTAAAAAGAGCTACAGCAACCCCCCTAGTCAAACACATAATTGATATGCCTGTTTTATGTGTTTGTTTGAAAGGACAGTTAGTGGTTAGGAATTTCTAAAGGTTGGGGATTTTACCTACCGGGGACTTTATGTTAAAAAATGCTGGACCCATCCCCTGCTTTTTGCTGCTCCAGTTCGTATCCTCCATAGATGGTTAATAGAATTGTTCTCTTGATATTTTCCAGAGAGGTTCCCATATGCCTTGCATGTCATCCTTCCCTTGTGGAATGAAAGATATACATTTTCAGAGCACCAGGACCCTATGCTGAGCTACTGGATGTTTATTTTCCAGGTGCAAGGAAAGGTCACCTCTGAGCCATCCCTCGCATCTTTGATTGTCTCATAGAGACTGCAGTTTTTCTCTAGCTGTTCAGCTATGCAATTGTTTGTAGATGAATCATAACACGATGCTGGAACTTTACAATTGCATCAGTGATTCTGCACCATTCATTGGACATGCTTTGCATGCTAAGGAAAAGGAGTGCAGAGTAGGAAGGAATGTGTTTGTGCAATTCCCAAAATTCGTCTCCTCTCACTATTTTGAGTCGTGGGCACTGTTTGAGAAGCTGAGAAGACAGATATAAAACCAGCAGTTTTCTGGTACAGGCATTACTTTCCGTTGCTGCTCAGGTTCCTATGGTGCATTAAATATTAGCAACTATTATCCCGAGATTTGCATCTGATTCTGAGCCTAAATTTTCAAATGGGAGCACCTGCAATCAAGCACCTAAATCCCTGTTCACCTAAAGAAAAGTGACCGATTTTTTCAGAGGTGCTTACAACTTGAAAGCTCCCATTTAGTTCACTACTAAGTTTATACAAAATTGCCTCTGTATAATCTACATCCTTGAAAGAAAAGTGTCCTCTGTGTAATCTCATAAAGGATCCTTCACAGATAAATATGTCTAGTACAAAAGACATTGTCTTTCTTTCCTGGAAGTATATTGCTGGAAGTTCAATAGCGGCTTCTGAAAACACTCTAGAAACCCATTATCCGCACAGAAGGCAACCACATATAATAAACCTTTAACTAAATTCTCTCTGAAAGCACTTTTTATTTCTGTTTGGTGGCCTTCACCCAAATTATTGCAATATTCTTTATGGAAAGAGGATGCTTTACAGAATGGGCTACAACAGCAGCTGCAATACACAAAAGGAAAACAACATATGGTGATGGAGTAGCAAAAAAGAAAAGAAGCTTGGATTTCCATTCACCTCAACGTTGATTTATTTGCTTTATTTTTGAGATAGATTATGTTAAGGCATCATATTTTGTCAAAATAGGAGCCCAATATGAATGATATATTCTATTTGAAATGTGCTTCATTCTCTGAAATGCTCTGTCTGCTTGTTCAATATTTGTATTCTTACAGATGATCGGCATTGAAAAATAATTTCTGCAGTCATTACTTTTCACATCCATTGTCAAAGGGAAGTAGAGGTCATAAATCCTTGAATTGTACACCTCATAATACAGTTCTGAAAATTCAAGCAATTTAATTCTGTTTTGTTCCATCAAAGGAATACTATTAATTGAGGTGACTGTGAATAGGAAAAGCACTCAGTAGACCCATTTATCTAAGATACAAGAATATCTCCACTCATTGTTTTCAAGGCCCTTCTTTCACTCTGAAGACAGACTGCAGGTTCTTACTGCAAATAAATAAGTGTTGGATATGCATTATTGAGAAATTTATGTTAGTTCAATGTGTTAATGTGTAAATTGTTTAGTTTTAAATGATTGGGACCCACATTCCAACAACAGAAGATATTATTTCTAGCAAACATTCCAACGACACACACTTTCAATAGCTCAGCATTTTCCACAACATAAAAGACTTCTTGTTTTATTCAGCTAGATCCAATTGTGGTCACTGAAGTTCCACTTTTGTACTGACTGGCTGCACATGCTGAAAAGATTCCTAAGTACTTTCTTTTGGAAATACATAGGACCAGATTCTAGACCAATTCACAACCCATGCAACTCTGTTCTCATAGCAATCACAGTATGTAAGTCAGGCAAAGAACCTGTCCTATTGGAAACTCTGTGTGAGGGGCAAAATATCTACAAGCCTGAGGCATTGTAGTGGTTGACACTGTGGAGTTATCAAGGACTTGTGTTTTGGTTTCTCTTTTAGCTGAGGCTAGAAACAAAATGCTGCAAAGACTTTTAGGATTTAAGCTTGGTCCAAGTAGAAATCCTTAATGTCAGTTTAATAGATGTTGTCTTCATGGATATAAGAAAAATGTTTGTGGGATGACAACTGACTCCTCCATCACCACCTATGAGAGGAATTCTCAACGATCCTGTCCCACTATCTTAACGGAAGCTAGGCAGTAATCTGATACAGTCAAGGAAAACTGTGTTTGGGTGTTAACAAACATGCAGCCGTAGCCACACATCCAAGAGAAGGGGTTCACCCCCATCCTGGGGAGTCTTTAGACATAACACTGTTCAGTGTTCTGTAACACAGGGTGATTTCAGACGTGTTGGGCTGCCCTTGGGCCACAGCACGGAATGCCGGTCAACAGATGTGCCAACCAGATTCTGAAGAGGGATAAGGGAGGGGCGGGGCTGCGGGGCACAACGTGTGGCCGCATAGCCCCACCCCCCCATGCTCCCCTGGCCGCCTGGCCGCCCGCCCGCCTGCCTCCCGGGGTCTGGGTCATGGCCCGGAATCGGCGGAGGTAACAGATGTTACGTTCCACCAATTCCTGGCCGTGATCCAGCTAACCATGCTTCTCCCAGGTATTCACTGTGGTGATATCAGGACTGGATGCCATCCCTGCCCTCAAGGTATCTGGGGTTGCCAATACCCCGTGTGGCGCAGGGCCTAGGCGCCCTCTCTCTCCTCCGCCGCGGGTCTGGCCACCCCCCTCCCTGTCTCCACAACTCAAGACAGGGTGGACTCTCGGACCCTGCCACCGCCGGATTCAGAGGAGGGGACGTCTCCCACCACTGCACAGAGCGTGGGGGCGGAGCCAACACAGCTGCGCTGCTCTCTGCAGCTGCAGGCACGCCAGGGGGCGTGGCTTGCTCTTTAAACACCGGCGTTGCTGGACACACAGCGTCAGTGATCTGTTCCTAGACTGGCCACCTCCGTGTGCAGCTAAGTATTATAGATTGTTCTCTGTGGTGTCTGAACCGCTGTGTGGTTTCCCCTTGTGTATTGTCCTGAGCCTGTGTGGGAGAGTGTCTCAACGGAGAGCATGGGTGTGGGTGTGAGCTCCCTTTTCCCTGTGATTCTATCCTTTGGAAGTCTGTGCCCCTTTGATTGAGAGTGGTGAAAGAAGCGTGAGTCAGGCCCCCCCCGGGACCCTCCTTCCCGCTCCCAACCATGTGTAGGACCTCTCCCTTCCCGACCTCCCTGGGCCCCTTCCCCCCATCATCCCCTCACCGTGGTCACCTCTTCCCCCACCCCCCTGGGTGTGAGAGTTGTGTTTGGTGGGCAGGGAGGGCGCTGGCATACTCCGGCACAGATTGCTCAGCGCCCTATGACGATAGAGGCCTAATCCCTCTGGGATTTAAGGGCTACCACTCTAACTTGACGGGCATCCTTTCCACCCCGAGTGTTCCCAGAGCATTGTGTGGAGTAGCCAACCCTCTAAGGGGGAGCGTGTGGGGCTGTGCGCGTGTGACCCCTGTTCCCTGCTACCCCCGTGGGGGTTTTACCCCTACCCCCATGACAGAATCACCGGCACTCAAATATTCCCAGTTGTTGAGGGTTATGGATGTGGTACAGCAGTTAGGAGAGCTCATCGGAGCTGTGCAGTCCATAGCTATGGACTTACAAGACGTTAAAGCTAAGCAGGCAGAATTAGAAGTGGCTTTTAAGGCCGCCCCCATAGCGCAGGGTGCCTCCGCAGCCGCAGCTCCCATTCTGGCACAACCAGCCACCCAGGAACCCCAGGGCGCTGGGGCCCCTCCATCTCGAGAGCCCAAAGGGCCCAAAATTGATACATTCCATGGGGACCGCCAAGCCTTTCCGGGCTTCCTAGCCTTGTGTGATCTGACCTTCACAATTCAGCCCACTACTTATCCCACTGACAGCCAGAAGGTAGCCTTCATCATTGGCAACTTAGGGGGTATAGCGCTGAATTGGGCCACCTCCTTATTGAAAAGCAAGTGACCCCTACTGAACCACTATGATGACTTTGTTAAAGAGTTTGCCGTGCTTTTCGACCACCCTCATCATACCCAAGATGCACAGACACAGATCATGTATCTAAAGCAAGGAAAAGGCAGCCTCCTGCCTGGACTACATTACCTGATTTCAACAGTTGGCACTGGAGTTGGCAGACGATGGGCTGAGGATGTGCTGAAGGTCCTGTTCTGCAAGGGACTAAGCGAGGACCTCAAGGATCAGCTGGCCTTTACGACACTCCCTGATGCTTGGGGAAACCTTGCCACCCTGGCCTTGCAAATCAACGATCGGCTAGCGGAGCGGTGGCGGGAATGATGTCACGAACCCCGGGCTTACCTCCCACGGGCCCCATTCAGCCTGGACTTGGGAAGTGGGGCTCCCCCTGTGGGGGGCCCTGAACCCATGCAACTAGGGGCGGCTCGTGGGTCCCTTACACGAGAAGAACGTGACAGGTGTCGGAAAGCCCGTGCCTGCTATTATTGTGGAGATATCACCCACTTTATTCAGGCATGCCTGGCCCTCACCCAACAACGTTCGGAGTCAGAAAATGCCAAGGGCCAGGGCAGGCAGGGGTCATCCTGGCCTTGAAAAAATCCCTTTTGGTCCCATCCAAGCTCCAGATGCATCTTCAAATACTGCTCATGCTGCAGCTCTCCCCGCAATGCTGTTTTGTAGTATGGGCCCTGGTTGATTCCGGGGCTTCCAGCAACTTCATAGACACAAGTCTGGTCTGTCTCCATGGAATCCCTACAGAAACTAAGCCAGTGCCTGAACCGGTCCACACCATAGATGGGTCCCCGCTGGCATCGGGACCCATCACTTTGCAGACCCGACCCCTGAAAGGCACAATGGGGAGACATCGGGAGGATCTGGTGTTCGACATAGGCTGTACCCCCCTCTTCTTGGTGGTTTGGGGGTTACCCTGGCTTCGCAAGCATAACTCCCGAATCTCATGGGTCAACAACCAACTTCAGTTGAACTCGGAATATTGCCTTCGCGGCTGCCAGGTTTCACCACCCGGCCCCTGTTTGGCTGCGACTAGCCTACAAGAATCCACCAGTCCAGAACCCCGGCTCCCCATGGAGTATCAACCATTTTGTGACATCTTTAGCAAGCAGTCCGCTGCCACTCTCCTGCCTCATAGGCCCTATGACTATCCTATTGATTTGCAACCCGGTGCAGAACCTCCCTTTGGCTGTATCTATGCCCTTTCTACCCCTGAGCTCAAAACCCTTCATCTCTATCTTGATGAGGCATTAAGAAATGGAATCATCCACCACTCCTGTTTCCCCACTGGGGCACCTATTTTTTTTGTCCCCAAGAAAGACGGGGGCCTTCACCCCTGCATTGACTACTGTGGACTTAACAATGTAACAGAAACGGTACCCCTTGCCACTAATCCCCAAACTGTAGAACCGCCTCCAAGGAGCCACTCTTTTTACTAAACGTAACTTGCCTGGAGCCTACAATCTTGTCAGGGTTTGCGAGGGAGATGAGTGGAAGACAGCTTTCAGAATGCGTTATGGCCACTTTGAGTATTTAGTAATGCCATTTGACTTAGCCAATGCACCAGATACCTTCCAACACTCATTAATGACATCCTACAAGATCTACTAGATGTGTTCATAATTGCTTACCTCGACGACATCCTCATTTACCCCGCCATACGCGAGCAATATATAAACCATGTCAAGTGGGTTATTCAGCGACTGCGTACCCACCAACTGTATTGCAAACTGAAAAAATGTGCCTTTGACCTTACCTCCGTGGACTTCCTGGGGTTCGTCATTATGCCTACAGGAGCGCACATGGATCCCTGAAAGGTGGAGGCCATCCAATACTGGCCTCCCCCCAAGGCCGTAAAGCCTCTTCAGAGGTTCTTAGGCAGTGTCAATTACTACCAACAATATATTCCCCATTACGCCGAATTGACCATACCCCTGACGCGATTACTAAAGAAGCACCAAGAGTTTCAGTGGGGAACTGAGCAGCAACATAGTTTCTGCCTCCTGAAGGAGGCCTTTATGTCCGCTCCCCTTCTGCATCACCCAGATTTCCAGGATCCATTTCAAGTAGAAGCTGATGCCTCCAGCCAGGCTCTTGGAGCCGTTCTATCACTGCCCACCACACCAGATGGACAAATGGTGCCGTGTGCCTATTACTCTCAACAGCTCACTGGCGCCGAACAAAATTACACAATGTTCGATCGAGAGTTGTTGGCTATCAAGGCTGCATTTGAAACATGGCAACACTATTTGGAAGGGGTTCGCCACACGGTAACCGTTGTCATGGACCACAACAACCTGCATCGCCAATGCCCGGCATGCCCAATGGGCATTGTTCTTTGCCCGTTTCACCTTTGTCATTCGATACCGCCCTGGGAAACTCAACAACTTAGCAGACGCCCTCTCCCGTTACCATGAGGGAGGACAGAAAGAAACGAACCCAACAGAAACCATTCTCCGCAACCAGGTATTTGCTTTCACTTATGTAACGGGAACATCTCACGAAGGCCACAGCCCAAGAGCTCACCCCAGCACCTGACCCTTCTTACCAAGAAGATAACTGCCTCCTCTGAAAAAATGGGTGCATAGTCCTGCCAATCCCAAATGATATGGGCCCACCACAATGCCCCTCTCACAGGCCACCCCGGGCGAGACCATACTAAGAACTTAATTCAACGCTTCTTTTGGTGGCCTTCATTAAACCAAGACGTACAACAGCATGTCACCAGCTGCATCACATGTGCCCACACCAAGATTCCTAGGCAAGTCCCTAAAGGCCTGTTACAACTGTCTGAACCTCCGCAGGGCCCTTGGCAGTGTGTAGGGATTGACTTTATTGTGGACCTTCCCTCCTCCCGGGGGTATACCACAGTGTGTGTAGTGGTTGATCATTTTACTAAAATGACCCATTTCATTGCCTGTAAGGAACTCACTACCACTCACAGGACAGCCCTCCTTTTTCTACGCCACATCGTCCAACTGCACGGATGGCCACTAGACATTATCAGTGGCTGTAGTTCCCAGTTTGTCTTCCGTGTTTGGTGAGTCTTCTTTAGGGCACTACACGTACAGTTAAAACCCACCACAGCCTATCACCCTCAGGCTAACAGGCAGGTGGAACGGGTTAATCAGGATTTTGAACATTGAGGTGTTATATAACTTCCTACAAGACGACTGGTATACCTGGCTCCCAATGGCAGAGTTTGCGCACAACAATTTCCCTAATGCCTCCCTGGGGAATGCCCCCTTTTATGTATCATATGGGTACCACCCTCAATTTGGGGCCCCTGCCATCTCTGCTGCACAAGTCCCTGCCACTGGCAGCCTTGTACACCATATCCTCCAAGCCCAAGCTCTAGACAAAACCAAATTGGCCGAGTCTTGACAGCGCTACAAATATCATGTGGACCAGCACCATCGGCTGACGCCCCCTCTGACCCCAGGGGATTATGTGTGGATCGACTGATGGCATTATGCCTCTGCCCGTCCTTCCCCGAAGCTGGATGACAAATTCATTGGACCATTCCCCATCCTCAAACAGCTTAACGAGGTCACCTTTAAGGTCGGCCTCCCTGCCCATATGCATATACACCTGACCTTTCATGTATCACTCCTCAAGAAAGCTCACATCTTGGACGTCCCTCCCGAACCAACTCCAATGTTCAAAACCCCCGATGATGCCTGCTATGAAGTCTGAGCTATCCTGGACTCTAAGATCTGACGGGGCCGCCTTTGTTATCTAATTGACTGGGTCAGCTTCAATCCTTCCGACCAATCCTGGGAACCGGCCTCCCACGTCTCGGCTCCCTGACTGATCCGTCTTTTCCACCTGTGGCACCTCAAAAAAACAGGCCCTCATTGGAGACTTGGGCGGGGGGCTTAAGGGGGGTACTATCAGGACTGGACACCAGCCCCACCCTCAAGGTATCCGGGGTTGCCAATACCCCATGTGGCACAGGGCCCAGCCCCCCTCTTGCTCCTCCACTGTGGGGCCGCCCGCCCCCCTCCCTGTCTCCACAACTCAAGACAGGGCGGACTCTCGGACCCTGCCACCGCCGGATCCAGGAGAGGGGACGTCTCCCACCATTGCGCAAAGCATGGGGGCGGAGCCAACACAGCTGCGCTGCTCTCTGCAGCTGCAGGCATGCCAGGGGGCGTGGGTTGCTCTTTAAACACTGGCGCTGCTGGACACACAGCGCCAGTGATCTGTTCCTAGACTGGCCCCCTTCTGCATGCAGCTAAGTATTATAGATTGTTCTCTGTGGTGTCTGAACCACTGTGTGGTTTTCCCTTGTGTATTGTTCTGAGCCTGTGTGGAAGAGTGTCTCAACGGAGAGCGTGGGTGTGGGTGTGAGTTCCCTTTTCCCTGTGATCCTATCCTTCGGAAGCCTGTGCCCCTTTGATTGAGAGTGGTGAAAGAAGCATGAGTCATCCCCCCCTCCCCGGACCCTCCTTCCCACTCCCAACCATGTGTAGGACCTCTCCCTTCCCGACCTCCCTGGGCCCCTTCCCCCCATCATCCCCTCACTGTGTTCACCTCTTCCCCCACCCCACTGGGTGTGAGAGGTGTGTTTGGTGGGCAGGGAGTGAGGTGGCATACTCCGGCACAGATTGCTCAGCACCCTATGATGATAGAGGCCTAATCCCTTTGGGATTTAAGGGCTACCACTCTAACCTGATGGGCATCCTTTCCACCCCGAGTGTTCCCAGAGCATTGTGGGACTGTGTGCGTGTGACCCCTCTTCCCTACTACCCCCACGGGGGTTTTACCCCTACCCCCATGACAGGTGAACATCTGGCAGAATGCCCTTTAGACGTTACGGTACCACAGTCACCACGGGGGGTTCACCGTGGTATCTTAACGTCTGAAATTACCCATTGTGTCCTACCATTACAGTGTTTAGACATACTGTCAACACAGTGGGCATTTTTACACACACCTTAAAGTGCTGGTTTTTCAATCTTCTGGGTTTACAAGTCTGCAAGTACGTTCCGGATGCATCATTCACACACACACACTGCCCTGAGGTAGCCTAAAGTAGCTGCAGCTGTAGATGTGAGGTGCTGCCATGGAAACCAAATGACCACAGCTGCCTGGAGCAAAGCAATTTACCAGGAGAACTTTTTACACACAACAGTTCTGGGAGAAGTTCTATGCAGAAGTTCAAAGGGCCAGATGTTTAAGATCTGGGTGAGTGATTTAGACACAGAAAGTTCAGGATGTAACAGCAAACATGCAGGAGAAATGTGTGTGTAAAAACACCCAGCATTCACCCCAAACACTGATTAAACTGTCAAGACCTGGCAGTGTTCACTTCCAGTGTTTGGGGTTTAGACTGCGTATGTGTAAACACTGTAATGGCAGGACACTGTGGCCACTTTTACACGAGGCACAAAAGAAGCGCCTCTGAAGCTGTGCCTTCAGGGAAAAGTCACGCAGGGGGTGTTTACACGTCCCCCATGCTAACAGAAGTGACATGCTGCCCGTTCTCGGCAGCAGCAGGAGATGCAAAGCTTTGAAGAGACGTGTTCTGAAAACCTCACTTTGCAGGCTTTCAGAACATGCCTCTTCAAGGCCCCATGTTTCCATCTGCTGTTGAGAACGGACGGCACGTCACTTCTGGTAGTGCAGGGAGCATGCCAGCATGGCTTTCTTCTTGAATGCGGGACTCCAGAGGCACTTCTAAGTGCCTCGTATAAAAGTGGTCTGAGTTACCGAACACTGAACAGCGTTATGTCTAAAGACACCCCAGGTCAGTTTGGGGAATGAAACACATGTTCCTGGGGCCTCACCTGGACGGAGGGTGGTAGGGCGAGGCACAGCTAGGTGGCTCTGCCCCCATACTGTGACCGGCGCCCCGACCCCCGCTATGACAAGCAGACATGGCATCCAACAACAGGCAACCATAGCTGGCTGCTATGGTAGATCCCCACGCTGGGCCAGGTGGGTGTGAAAACAGACATGCTCCCCTGCTGTGGCCTGTCTAGGCAGCTCCTGGGTCCAGACTGTGGGCCCAGTTCCTTCTGGGCCCATGTTTCTGGTCCAGCCACCTACCCCTCCAGGGTCTGAACCAGGGCCACAGCTGGTGCGCCCAGAACAGACGTACTGGTTTGGCATTAGCCCATGTGGACCAGAGAGGGCCAAACCAGGCCAGTTTCTCATTTGTTTTCACCTTTTGTCCACAACCCAAAGAACATTCCACTTTTTCTACAGGACTGTTTACAGCCACTCTAAAAATGCAGGTTATTAAATGAGTAGAAAGTCAATAGGAAGCAGTAGTATGAAATAGTTAGAAATGGTATAATGCAATAAAAGTCATTTGAAAGTGAGTTTTTGCCAAAGTACAAGTAATTTCAGAGCTTCAGTTTACCTTAGATAATAGGCATTTTTATACACATCTTAAAGTTCCAGATTTTTCAATCTTCTGGGTTTAAAAGTCCACAAGTAAGTTCCGGATGCATTTTTCACACACACACTGCCCCGAGGCAGTTCCTGGGCATTCCTCACACAAACACTGCCCTGAGGCAGCCTAAAGTAGCTGCAGCTGTAGACGTGAGGGGCTGCCATGGAAACCAAGTGACCACAGCTGCCTGGAGCAAAGCAGTTTACCAGGAGAACTTTTTACACACAAAGGTTCTTGGGGAAGTTCTATGCAGAAGTTCAAAGAGCCAGATGTTTAAGATCTGGGTGAGTGATTTAGACACACAGAAAGTTCAGGATGTAACA
>QEPC01011848.1:147700-215124 GCA_003113815.1 Sphenodon punctatus
GAGCCCAGCACCTTCTAGCAGTAATTAGTTGAGTTTTAGACATTCTACATTCTTTGTCAAACCAGGGTTGGCACGGTCGTGAGGAGCGTGCTATACCCGAGTTTACAAATTCCTGACAAAAGCTGCCAATTATCCCCTCATAGCTCTGCATGATAGTTGAAAAGTCATGCCCAGCCATCAGTCGAATTATAAGCTCGTATATATTTGGCGAGGCACTGAGTTCATGCACTTGGACAATCAATTGGGACTGGGTAATCCTTTTGGCTTTCCCTGTCAACTTCGTCCAGGCAGAAACCTCGTCTCCACTGCTTCCTTGCATCTGGAGTATAACATCAACACTAACTACTAAGTGATAACTCTCTGGCCTAGGGATCAGTGAAAAAATTTGGAATCTATCAAACAAAATCTATAGTACTTCTCCCCTGGGGGCCTATAAATGTGTTACCCTTTGTTGGATCCCTAAGATATTTTTCTCCTACTAAATGGAGATCTGCCTTATACATAAGATCTTCCAAACGGCAGCCCCTATATTTGGTATTGGGCCGGGGAATCCAACATTTCTTATCTTCTGATGTATAATGGAGTTCCCCCCACCCAGCCTCTAGGGGTGTATTAAAATCTCCCACTAGTACCATAATGGCATGCGGGTATTGTTCTTGCCTTTCCAACACTATTTCTTCCATAGAATCCCAAACATCCTCTTGGTAATACCTAGATGTAACTGGGGGTATGTATATGTTGAAAATTAGAAGCCAGGTACTCTGCTTTTGCCCTATTTTAAGCAAGACCTGTTGAATCTCTGGCCTTGCTGACGGTAAACTAAACAGGTTCCCAGTCAATCCCTTAGATGAAAGTACCATTAAGCCCCCTGATGGTCTTTCCTTACGCCCCAATTTTTGCGCATCTTGGAGCATCCCATCGAATTTGGATAGGTGGATTGGGATTTCCTGCATTAGCCAGGTCTCCTGTAGACATATCAAATCAAACCCTGACACAAATTCCTCCCAGTCCAAATCATCCAACTTCGCTTTAAGGCCCGTGATATTCCATGATGCTATTCTAATTAACGTGTAGGGGCACCCTCCCCTAGTTGGCTTCTCTAGCTGCCCATGATTCCCATCCCATGGTACTTCTCTCTGTAGCCCCTCATCGTTAAGTCACGTGGGGATAGCCTCTGGAGTGATTAGTGACATATCAACTTCTACCACCACAACATTACTAACTCTGTTCCTACCCAACATTGAGGAGTCTTGCACATTATGGCTTTTGCCATTTGCATGCTCACAAGGAGAACCTTGTTCAGAGTCCTCCAAATAACGCGCTGTTGTAAGGACATCTGTGTTGGTTTGTGCTTTAGAAATAGCATCAGCTGGACCCAAAGATGACACCCTATAGTCCAGAGTTTGGTACTGAATCCTACTTTTTAAGGTCTCAATCCGTGATATAAGCTTGTCCTGATCCATAATAGGAAGGTTCGTAATAAGGTCGTGTATTACTCCCAAGTCCCCCTCCTCCCTATCCCCTACCAGGAAAGCACCAATTTGTTGACCATCCAAGAACGTAAGCCCCCGTTTCCCTTTATGGTCCAAAAGAGTATCCTTTTCTTGTGTTCTTACATTTCCCTGTGGCCCCTGCTCTTGGTTTAGACCCGAATTTAGTTGGACTACCCCTTTCTCAATGTCCATAAGCTCCCCTACCCCTGCATGGGGTCTAACCTCCAGGGAGTCACTTGTTGTTACAGCTTTCGGGGCTTCTAGTATCTGCTCCTGGTAGCCACCTAGACCCCCCTCCCCCAGTTGGCTAGATGGAATCTGCCTAATCTCCGTATTTAAATCCCCCCTATTATCCAGAGCAGGGTTCTCATCGCTTTTAGCGTCTCTACTTTTAACAAAGGAACAGGCAGTTTCCCCTAGACCAGGGGACTGCTTGTATGCACTACCTATTCCAGGCAAGTAACTCAGAACCCTATCAATGGAGATCCCTCTTCTTAACAGATCCTTCCTAGCTTCAAATATCCGGGTAACCCAATATTGCTGTGTAAATTGAAGATGCAACCTTGCAACCCTGGGGCGGGAGATAAATGATTGCCTTAAAATCGGATCCCTGGATAAATCCCCCAAGAAGATATCTCAGATTAGCTATAACTTCCTCCCTTTGTCCCCAATTGTGGAACAAAAAACAACAACCGTAATAACAACAATAACAACAATAAATATAATAAAAATAAGTATAAAAATTAGAATACAAAAATTCAGAAAACCCCACAACAATCTCCTGATCTATGTAAAAATAATCCCATCCACCCAACTACCCTATCCCACCCTCTTCCTCCCCACTCCCCAAACGCCTGATGGAAGAGCCAGGGCTTACAATTTATTATTATTATTATTATTATTATTATTAGCAAGCATTAATATAGCTCTAGCAATATACCTGGTGCTTTACAAAGTAATGGAATAGACATGGCCCCTGCCCTAGGGCTTACAATCTGAGAGACGGGGAGAGATGAAGGAAGGGGAACAGAGGGAGAGACAAGGGGTGTAACGTGTATGAAGATGCGAGGTCCCAGGTGCACGTGCTTGGCTTGGTTACATCGAAAACGATAGCTGGCTGGTCTGTGTGGTGAGGATATGAGTACACAGACCTCAGGTAACAGATTGTACAGGATGGAGGGTATCAGTAGGAGTTAGGTGAGGGGAGCGAAGAGTCAGGGAAGGCAGAGAGGAAGAGGTGGGTCTTGAGGAGGGATTTGAAGGTATGAAGGGAGGGGGCGAGGCGGATGTGGGCAGGAAGGGAGTTCCAGGCATGGGGAGGGCAGCTTAGAGAGAAGGGACGAAGGCGGTTAGGGGAGCAGGGGAGGCATGGGAGGGCGAGAGAAGGGACAGAGGAGGAGCGAAGTTCAGGAACTGGAGTACAGATGGAAATTAGCGCAGAGAGGTAGCAGGGAGCAAGGTTGTGAAAAGCTTTATAGGTGAAGACTAGGAGCTTGTGTATGATTCTTTGAGGAAGGGAGAGCCAGTGAAGAGAGGATTTAGTTTTTAGTTTAATAAGAAAGATATGTATGCCGCCCCCTCCTGCTAAAAGCATCTCAAGGCCAACAACATGTTGAAACAATTTAAAATAAACAACAAATACAATTAAAAATCCCACAGTAAAAACAATTTAGCCCCCTACCCCATGCTAACCCAACCCACCCACCTCATCTCCCTTAGGGAAAGCATGGCGGAACAGCCAGGTCTTACATTGTCCACGAAAAGAGGGGAGGTCAGTGGTCAGGTGGATCTCCAGCAGGAGGGAGTTCCACACCCGTGGTGCAGCCACAGAGAACGCCCTCTGCAAGATCGACACCTGAGAAACCTGGGGGACCTCGAGGAGGGTGCCCCCAGCTGACTGCAGGGGCCAATCCAGGACCTGGAGTGCGAGGCGGTCCTGCAGGTAGGTGGGACCCAGGCCGTTTAGGGATTTAAAGGTCAGCATCAACACATTGAATTGGGCCCAAAAGACTATCAGCAGCCAGTGCAGAGAGCGAAACACCAGTGTAATGCGCTCACGTTGGCCTGTCCCCATTAGGAGATGAGTCGCCACGTTCTGCACCAGCTGCAGTCTCTGAACCAGCACCAAGGCTAGCCCCACATAGAGTGCGTTACAATAGTCCAATCTCGAGGTAATAAAAGCATGGATGATCGTGGCCATATCAGAGTCCGAGACATATGGCCTAAGCCAATGTACCAGATGTAACTGGTGAAATGCCCCCTTTGCCACAGCTGCCACGTGGACATCCAGGCAGAGCTGCGAATCCAGGAGTACCCCCAGAATCCGAACCTGAGACACCAGGGCAGGACGGACCCCATCAATGATGGGGGCACCACTCCCCTGGCCTTCCCCACAACCATCCCCTGCGTCTTGTCGGGATTCAACTTCATGCGGCTTGCCCTCATCCAATCCCCCACAGTTGCCAAACACTGGGTAAGCACCGAGACTGCTGGGCCTGAGTCTGATGAAAAAGAGAGATATAGCTGGGTGTCATCAGCATATTGATGCCACCATACACCAAACTCCCTGACACCCTCCCCCAAAGACTGTATGTACACATTGAACAAGAGAGGGGACAAGCTAGACCCCTGTGGGACCCCACACATGAGATCCTGGAGAGAAGATGAAAAATCACCCAAGACCACACAGTGGGTTCTCCCAGCCAGGAAAGATTGGAACCATTCAAGAATGGCCCTGTGAATCCCTGCCCGGTCCCACAGCCGAGTCACCAACAACTTGTGATCAACAGTATCAAACGCAGCCAAGAGATCTAATAGGATCAACAGGGTCGAACGACCCTAGTCCAGCTCCTGGGAGAGGTTGTTGACCAAGGTCACAAGCTCAGTCTCCATGCCATAACCCAGACGAAAGCCAGACTGCGAGGGGTCAAGAAAATTAACCCGGTCCAGATGCTCCTACAGCTGCCAAGCCACCACCCGTTCAATAACCTTCCTTAAAAAGGGAAGGTTAGAGACCAGCCAATAGCTGGCCAGGGCACCAACACATCCAATGATGGCTTCTTGAGCAGGGCCTGCACCACAGCTTCTTTGAGACAGTCCAGCACCCTGCCCTCCCCAAGGGGAAAGGAGGGGCTGCATGTGGCCGAAGCAACAGGCGAGGTGGATAACCCTGGCAGCAGAGTTTTGGACGGAGATAAGGGGAGAAGGGGGAGAGTGGGGGAGGCCAGTGAGAAGGAGGTTACAGTAATCGAGGTGAGAGATGACCAGGGTGCGAACAAGAGTTCTGGCAGAGGAGACAGAGAGAAAAGGACGAATCTTAGCAATGTTATGGAGGGAGAAGTGACAGGATTTGGCAACGGAGTCAATGTAAGGTTTAAAAGAAAGGAGTGAATCAAAGATGAAGCCTAAACTACGGGCTTGGGGGACGGGAAGGGTGGTGACCCCGTCGATAAGGATCGACAGGGAAGAGGAAGAGGAAGGTTAAGGGGGGAAGATAAGGAGTTCAGTTTTAGCCATGCTGAGTTTGAGTTGACATTGAGACATCCAGGTAGAGATATCAGAGAGGCAGCTGGTGAGGTGAGCTTGAATAGATGGAGAGAGAGNCGTATGTGTAAACACTGTAATGGCAGGACACTGTGGCCACTTTTACACGAGGCACAAAAGAAGCGCCTCTGAAGCTGTGCCTTCAGGGAAAAGTCACGCAGGGGGTGTTTACACGTCCCCCATGCTAACAGAAGTGACATGCTGCCCGTTCTCGGCAGCAGCAGGAGATGCAAAGCTTTGAAGAGACGTGTTCTGAAAACCTCACTTTGCAGGCTTTCAGAACATGCCTCTTCAAGGCCCCATGTTTCCATCTGCTGTTGAGAACGGACGGCACGTCACTTCTGGTAGTGCAGGGAGCATGCCAGCATGGCTTTCTTCTTGAATGCGGGACTCCAGAGGCACTTCTAAGTGCCTCGTATAAAAGTGGTCTGAGTTACCGAACACT
Source organism: Sphenodon punctatus (assembly GCA_003113815.1). Classification (NCBI taxonomy): domain Eukaryota; kingdom Metazoa; phylum Chordata; class Lepidosauria; order Sphenodontia; family Sphenodontidae; genus Sphenodon; species Sphenodon punctatus. Next base: position 153,182 of record QEPC01011848.1, read on the forward strand.
GAACAGCGTTATGTCTAAAGACACCCCAGGTCAGTTTGGGGAATGAAACACATGTTCCTGGGGCCTCACCTGGACGGAGGGTGGTAGGGCGAGGCACAGCTAGGTGGCTCTGCCCCCATACTGTGACCGGCGCCCCGACCCCCGCTATGACAAGCAGACATGGCATCCAACAACAGGCAACCATAGCTGGCTGCTATGGTAGATCCCCACGCTGGGCCAGGTGGGTGTGAAAACAGACATGCTCCCCTGCTGTGGCCTGTCTAGGCAGCTCCTGGGTCCAGACTGTGGGCCCAGTTCCTTCTGGGCCCATGTTTCTGGTCCAGCCACCTACCCCTCCAGGGTCTGAACCAGGGCCACAGCTGGTGCGCCCAGAACAGACGTACTGGTTTGGCATTAGCCCATGTGGACCAGAGAGGGCCAAACCAGGCCAGTTTCTCATTTGTTTTCACCTTTTGTCTCCAGCTGTCAGTGGGGGGTGGGAGGGAGAAGGGTCCTGTACTAACACATACCCCTGTCTCTTATACACATCTAGATGTGTATAAGAGACAGGTCTTGGGATGTGGCACAGGGCCCAGCCCCCCCTCTCACTCCTCCACCGCTGCCCCCCTCCCTGTCTCCACATCCCAAGACAGGGCGGACTCTCGGACCCTGCCACCGCCGGATCCAGGAGAGGGGACGTCTCCCACCATTGCGCAAAGCATGGGGGCGGAGCCAACACANGGGGGAAGATAAGGAGTTCAGTTTTAGCCATGCTGAGTTTGAGTTGACATTGAGACATCCAGGTAGAGATATCAGAGAGGCAGCTGGTGAGGTGAGCTTGAATAGATGGAGAGAGAGAGGGAGTAGAGAGATAGAGTTGAGTGTCATCAGCGTAGAGGTGATATTGGAAGCCATGGGAGGCAATGAGTTTACCTAGGTACAGGGTGTAGATAGAGAAGAGGAGAGGGCCAAGGACAGAGCCTTGGGGAACACCAACCGAGAGGGAAAGGGAGGAGGAGGTGGAGTTGGCAAGAGACGGAGATGGAGTTCGAATTTTGACGGAAGGAGGTCCAGGCTGAGGTGGATCTCTATGAGGAGGGCATTCCACAGTGATGGTGTGGCTGCTGAGAATGTCTGACTGTCTCTTCGAACTCGCCTATAGTGTGGGATCTCCAGGAGGGCGGTCCCGGATGACCACAGGAGTCACTCTGAGTCCCAGGGCATGAGACAATTTCTCAAGTAAACAGAGCCTAGACCATGTAGGGCTTTAAAGGTTAAGACCAGCACCTTGAATCAGGCCCAAAAGACAATAGGCAGCCAGTGCAATGCTCGGAACACTGGTCAAATGTGCTCCCTGTGGCCTGTCCCAGTAAGCTGGCGGGCCACCGCATTTTGCATCAGCTGCAGCTTCCAGACCATCACCATGGACACCCCCACTTAGAGTGTATTGCAATAGTTTAGCCTCGAGGTGACTAATGCATAGATGACGGTGGTGAGGTCAGAGTTTGAGACATATGACCGTATTTTATCTTTCTGTGTTTTGTACTCTTGGGTGCTTTTTGGCCATGGCGGAAGCCAGCGCCCAATAAACTAATTGAATTGATACGTATGTGCGGAGCCTCTTCATCAGGTGTAATTGGCAAAAGGTGCTCCTGGCCACAGCCAACACCTGAGAATCCAGGCACAGCTGTGAATCTAGGAGCACCCCCAGGCTCTGCACAAATGGAACCAAAGCAGGGGTGGACACCTACAATAATGGGAGCAGCCCTGTCTCCCAGATCACCAACCCCATCCACCTGCATCACCTCCATCTTGTCAGGATTTAGTTTCAGTCAGCTCAACCTCATCCAATCCCCCACAGCAGCCAAGCACCGGGATAGCAACAAGACAGCAGGGCCTGGGTCGGTTGAAAAAGATAAGTACAGCTGGGTGTCGTTGGCATATTGATGACAGTGTACCCCCCAGCTATGCAGAACCTCCCCCAGCTGCTGCATGTACATGCTGAACAAGAGCAGGGACAGAATGGAACCCTGCAGGACGCCACATGGGAGATCCCCAGGGGGCCATGTACCACCCGCTGTTCCTCTGGGTAACAGCATTACTCAGGAAATTGGTGCTAGATGAAGCAAAGCTGAGGCTAAAAACAAAATGCTTCAGAAGACTTTTAAGATTTAAGCTTGCTCCAAGTAGAAATTTTAAAGTCAATTTAATGGACGTCTTCTTCATGAGTATAAGAAAAATGGTTGTGGGACAATTGACTGCATCACCACCTCGGAGTGGAAATCTCAACCATCCTGTCCCACCATTCATTTGAGCACTCTAAAATCTGGTCAGAGAGGGGTTGCTGGCACTACAACCCAAGCCAAGCACATGCACCTGAGACTTCACATCCGCTTGAATGTTTTATCCCTTGTTTCTCCCAATGTCCCCTCCCCTTGTCCCCCCCTCCGAGTCTTTTAGATTGTAAATCATAGGCAGGGACCATGTCCTTCTCATTGTTCTGTAAAGCGCCAGATACACAGCTGGCGCTATACAAGTGCTTAGAATAAATAATAATAATAATAATTAATAACAACAACATATGCACAGAAGAAACCCTAAGCTCTTAGCCAGCTAACAATTCAAAAGGAGTGTGTCAGCTTTGTTAGAATCACACTCATGTCCCCTGACTTGAGACTTTTTTTAATGTGAAGCTTCAAAAAGAGTCAAGTTTCTCGAGAATCTGATGACAACAAGTGAAGAGACACTGGTTGACTAGCTTGAGATAGGCTGATGTAGCTCAAATGTACCAAGATGGAGATAATTAACTTAAGTTTAAACAGACTCGTCACTCAGGTAACTGAAAAAGACCAGCCTGCACTTTTTGTGCAGTGTTCATAAAGGAGCCACAATGTTTTTGGCAAACTGCATTACCCTACAAACATTTAGCACTTGGATAGTAAGTCATTTGGGCAGAATACTTCTGAGATGTCAGAGCACAGAGCTGCCAGCTTGAATCTAGTTTGCTTAGATGGTGACCGGATTGCTGTTCTGTTAAAATCTAAGCTGTCAGGGAGGGTGACTGGATTGAAATGGAGGAAGATGCACTGGCTCCCAGGCTAGCAGCTTGGTGGGATCAACTATGAGCATCTGTAACACAGCTGGGAAATAGTTTTGCTGGGTAAGTATACAGTTTAGTCTCTCTGGAGCTTTGACAGGAATTTTGCTACAGAGATACTGATGGAAAGAAAGCAGTGGCCTTCCCAAGAGATGATAGGATATCGCTGGCCAATGTGGTTTAACTGAGTGGCAAAGAGCTGATGAGAAGGTTAAAGAGGTACAGGCTGAGTGCACTACAAAACCGTCCTTAGAACAGATAACAGTCGTTTTTGGTCTAGGAAACTAAGATCCCCAAAAGCAAGAATCATGCACAAACAGTATCTAATCTTTTTCTTACTTATGGGAAACATGTGTAAGCAATGTTAGGTGGCTTGCCCAAGGACATAAAGTGAACCACGCTCAAAGTCAGGATTTGAAATCTTTTTTTCCTGGCTCCTAATTCTCTGGCCCATAATGAGAAAAGCTTAGTGTAAAAGCTATAAAATCAGACCACATTCTTTTTATTTCTTAGCAATACTATTAATAAAGGCAGATAGAGAGAGTGGATGACAGCTGTTAATGGTTAGAACCTTCCTGAGCACAGAATATACTGTGCTTGCCAAAGCAGCACAGTTCTGGTGATCTATGACTGTGAAAACAGACAGAATTAATACAGCTAGCATAACCTTATTCACAGTCATCCTAAATAAAATAAACTTTTAATGGAATGAACCCGAAGTATTAGGTGAGTAGAATAAGATTTCCCCAATGTCTACTTTCAATCTTCGTTTACAACATAAAAAAAATAATCTGTGGTTCAATTATTTATCTACCTATTATTTATTCATTCACCTAGTAGGATCTCAGTAAACTAGCATGTGGTTTGTCTTCTCAGTTTTCCCCTAAGAATTCAGGCCAAGCATTTCTTCACAAAGGAAAACTGAGGTAAACTTTCATTTGGAAATGCACCGAAAACTATTATGTCACTTTGTCCTTTGGTGTGAATGAGGACACAATATAGTCAGATGCATTTGATCAAATGTTAACGGAAGTGAAAGGGGTTTGAGAAAAGAGAAGTGACTGGTGATGGCTAGGGCCACAGTCCAAAAGCACTTACTCCAAAGTAGTCCCATTGAAGTCCTCAGGGCTTCAATGGGACTACTCCAAAGTAAGGGATTTGTGGCTCACAGTCCAAGGATGCTTGCACATAAGGTTGCCACCTATGCAGTTTTTTAAGGAACACTTATGAAAAATACACATTGAATGGCCCTGCATTGGTGCCTAAGGCACCAATGCAGGCTCCACAACCTGTATTTTTCATAAGTGTTCCATAAAAATTTGCATAGATGGCAACCCTACTTGCACACGAGATGGGAGTGGGGTGGGGAGGACTTCTGTGAGCCAAAATCAGGGCAGGAGGAATTACGTACCGCTCCACTTACGTGCACATGGTTTTAAACATCATTAGCCCATTTCTTGTGCGATTTCACTCATGGATTACAGGGCTGGGGCAGGCAACATAGACAGCTGCCTAGGGCAGCAGATTTCAGCAGGGGCTGGGGGCTTCTGTTCTCAGCCACTCTGAAGGTGCCCTCTCCTGCCACTGCTGCAACTGCATTGCCTCACCTGGAACCTGGAAGGGGACACACACACACCCCTATCCATCTCCACCTGAAGCCGTATTCCTCCCCCAAGCCCCCCGCAAATGTGCTGAGTGCCAAGCACATGGTGCTGAGCGCAGAGGAAGAGACTCTGCTTCTGTGTTGGGTGCCACCATTGTCTCCCTCCCTGCTTCAGATGGCAACTGCCCACACGTGCACCAGAGCTCAGAGGGGTTGGGGAGGCACCAGCCTAGGCAGGACTGGCCCAGGCATGTGCCACATGTGCGGCTGCACATGGCCCCACGGTTAGCTAGGGCCCCGCACTTGCATGGCTGGACAGCAGGCTGCAGCCAGCATCTCCCCCAATAAGTTCTTCTGCCTCCCCTCCCTGGCTCCAGTCCCCATGCCTCAACTGCCTCTCCCTCCTAGTAGTGCTCCAACAGCAGCAGCAGCAGCAGCAGCAGGGACACCGATAGGACTGGGAGATAAAGCTGTTTGTTTACAAACAACTCCTCCCCATGTGCGATCAGGTTCTTCCCTTGTAAAGAAGATTCTTCGAGATGGCGCCTAACATTCTCACAACTGGGTTGTGCATGCTCACCATATTCAAATAGTAGACCACATGATGGTCTCGAGCTCCTCTAGTATAAAAAGCACTCTCCCCCTCAGAATGACAGTTCCTTCCAACCCTTATATAAGAAAAAAATTCCATGTGGAGCTGGGAGGGTGGGCATTGTGTTTTGAACCATCTCACAGAACCTTGTTTACAAGGTAGCAACCTTCTGTTCTTCGAGTGGCTCCTCACACGCTATTTTTACATGGCTCCAGTGGCGGCTGGTGGACTTTGAGGTTGGTGGGTTACTAAGGTCGGCTAGGCTGCCGGCGGCAAAGCTGCCGCCGGGCCTGCAAACATAGGGGCGGAGCCTAGCCTAGGGGTGGAGCCAGGGGAATGGTAGGCGAAGCCAGGGGAATGGTAGGTAGAAAAACCACACATAAACCAGCGACCCCCCACTCCCCCACCATGTCCCTGTGTGCCTCCACCATGTCCCCATGTGCCCCCACTCCCCCACCATGACCCCATGTGCCCGCACCATGTCCCCATGTGCCCCACCATGTCCCCATGTGCCCCCACTCCCCCACCATGTCCCCGTGTGCCCACACCATGTCCCCATGTGCCCCCACTCCCCAGTTAACCCCCCACTCCCCCACTGTCCCCAAGTTCCCCGGCAAAATACCCGGTCGGGTCCCTACCTGATCCTCGGAGACAGCAGGTCCGGACTGTCGGCATCACCGCTGGGACAGCTGGGAGCAAGTCAGCGAGGTTGAGAGACCCCACCCACCCACAAGCCTGGCCATGCAGCCATGGTGCAACCTGGATAGGCGGCTTCAAAGCCACCCCTCCAGGCCATTAAAATAGATTTCTGTGTGTTCATGGGTTCTCATGGAACCCATTGCCCAAGCTGGCCATGTGTGCAAAAACTGCACGTGCAGCATGTTCTGTTTGGTCATTGGAACTGCCAACCTGCCAGAACCCACACCTGTGCCTGCACACTACTCCTCCAGCCGCGGGAAAAGTGACTGGAGGAGTAGTGCGCAGGTGCAGCCTTTCTCTGACACCAGCATGCGGCATGTGAGAATGTTCAAAGCCATCTCGAAGAACCTCACATGCCGCATGCTGCACTACAGCAGCTGACAGCGCCACCAGTGTCGGAGTCTTGGTGCTGGGCGCTGGGTGCTTGCGGAGCACCACCCCCAGCGCCACAGTGAGGAGCCGCCTCTGCATGGCTCCGCCAGGTGGGGGGCCGTGGGCGCACCAATGCATGGACAGGGCATGCACACGGCTGCACACACATTCCCACTCACCCCCCATTCATCCACACCCACGGACTAACTGCCGTTTCCCCCGGTTGCTCCGTGCATGGGGATGAGTGGGGGAGTGAGTGGGGATGCGTATTAGGCAGGCGCGCATGCACCCCCATTCACCATGGGCGCGTGCACTGCATTGTTTACACGGGGCTCCCCCACCCATGAACACACAGAAATCTGCATGTTCATGGGTGGGAGAGGCCCGTGTAAAAAGGGCCACATTCTCACAACTGTCTTACTTATACTATCGTAGGTAGGAATTTAGGATGTAAAGCAATATCTATTCTATCTTGGAAAATAAATCTGCAAATATGGTTCTGAGATTATTATGGCTGCTATTTCACTAACTCTTCTTAATGAAGTTATTGCTAACAGGAATACTGTCTTTCAACCCACCCCCCATATAATCAATTCACGCTGCCCCAGGGGCACAAATTAAATGGTTATGGGTGGGGGGCAGTGTGAATTGATTATATGGGGTGGGAGCAGCATGAACTGATTATGGGGGCACAACTGAACTGGTTATCTCTCTCTCTCTTTCTTTTCATGGCATAATGCGCTTAATAAGCTAGCTGCATATTGGGTGTCTTGTGGGTATGATAGCAGCACCTCTGGACTGGTCGCACCGCATGCGTGCACAAGGCACAGACAGCACTGGCAGCAAGAAGCAACAGGCCCTGGAGGCCAGATTGGCTAAGTTCACCCTCTCCTCCAATAAGGCTGCGAACGCAGTCAGTCTGTCTCTGCCTGCCTGGCTGCCCCTGCAGTGGAACCACTCCTGGGGAGTGGTGGTAGACGCTCGGCTGGGGAGGTGTGGGAGGGGAAGCATTGGGAGGCCATGCTTGTCTATGGCCACTCAGCTGAGCGCCAGGTAAGGCAGCCAAGGGGTGCCAAACCAGGGGCGGGGGGGAAAGCATGGGGAGGCTACGCTTCTCCATGGTTGCTTGGAGTGGTGGAGAATGGGAATCCTTCCTGTCCAGAGGGAGTAAATGTTATGTAAATGTACACATTTGCATAATTAGTTTGGACCTAATTATGCAAATTAGGCCCTGCACCAAGACTTCGCACATGGCCTCACAAACCCTGGGGCTGGCCCTGAGCCTAGGGGCACTAAAAATCCTAAGTCTGGCCCTGGATTTGGGTATATTATTCAAAAACATACCAGTGCATACGGAGTCCTCCTCATATCCCTGCTAACAGACCCACCCAAAATAAATCCTCAAATACTAGTTCCCATGAATCTTCCTACCACTTCTTTTAATTGTCAAGTACGATGCAGCCTAGGGTAAAAACAGATGCAACACAGGCCTGCTATGACCTGCCCTGCCAGGAGTGGGGCGGTGGAGGGCTTGCCAGCCAGCCTGGTTGGGCACATGTCTGTTCAGTACCCTGACCTGATCAGGCCAGGGGCAGCCTCCCCGTGTCTGGTTTTACCCCTAGAAAGTCCCAAACTCTTGAACATGCTGAAGAATTTAAGATATTTAACAAATAGAAGAGATGAGAGTGGGGGTCAGTGGTGAAGAGACATGTTTTCAGGTTCCAATATCATGCCACAGGCTGCGCGTCTAAGGACTGCATCAAAGGGCCCTTGGGCATGACTCTTGGCGAGGTTAGGAGGCGGGTTCTGTTTTATTAGTGGATTTATAAGTTGGTGGCTGCTGATTCCTGTTTTATTAGTGTTGGAGCGTGAGGGGCAGGAGTCAAAACGGTGGTTTGCTGGTGGGGATTTGGTAGGGGAGGGGGGTTATATTTTTATTTTTTAGTGGGGTGGGTTGGGGAATTGGGTTTTTATGTTGGGAGGTTATTGGGTATGTTTCCTGCACCCAGTGAGAGTGGGGGGAAGGGGCTGGGAGAGGGGGGTTATGACCCCCCATGAGGGGATTTTTGAGTACCTCCCAGTGAGAGCAGGGGGTAGGGTGCGGTTGGGAGGGCAGGGAGCTCCCTCGCCATCCAGGCGGAGCAGCCATGGGGGAAGGATTGACTGTGGGGAGGATTACAGCCATTGGGATTGTGATGGGCGGGGGAATTATGGTCCTTCGGGGGGGGGGTTTCAATCTATGAGATGGTACAAGTGCTTGGTGCCTGTTCCCCTCATTGCCCCCCAGGCAGGCAGTGAGGTGGTTCATGATCAGGGGGCCCCTGGCTTAAATCAGATGCTATTGTGAGCACGAAGTCAGTTGCAAATAAGTCAACAACTGTCCAGGAATTAATCCTGGACCAAGCGGCCAGCCTCATGTCATGAAGACCTGGCTGGACACTGAGTCAGGGCCTATTCTGGCTGACCTTATCCCAGCTGTGTACTCCATGCAGCATCAGCCACGGCCAGAGGGATAGGGACGGTGTAGCTATTTTTTATAGGGACTAATGGTCTGTTAGGAGGTATCTGGTGCATTCTATGTTGGTATCAAGGGCCTCCATCTTGTGATTGATTTGGTGGGAGACAGATTGGAGGTGCTGCTAGTATACTGTGTACCTACCTGTACAGTGGCATCCCTGCATGCTCTAGTGGAGTTGAAGTCGGAGGTGGCATTGCAATCCCCAAAGACGTTAGTCTTGGGGGACTTCAATATTTACATTGACGCCAGCCTTGGAGAGGCGGAGCGCGAGTTCATGGCCACCGTGGTAACCATGGGCCTGTCTCAAGTGGTCATCGACCCGACACACAATGGGGGGCACACCCTGGACCTGTTTTTTTGCACCAGCCTTGAAATGGGCGATCCGTTGGTGGGGGAGGTGCCAGCAGTTCCCTTGTCATGGACGAATCATTACCTCCGACAGGCGAGTCTCCTGGCGCATGTCTGCTACCAGAGAGGTGTGGAACGCCTCTGGAGACTAATGGAACCAGAGAGGTTCCAGAATGCTCTTGGGGAGTTACCCTCTGATCTTAATGACCATTCGCTCGATGACCTTGTTGCGTTTTGGAACACTTTGCTGACTGGGTCCATTGACTGAATGGCTCCTAGGTGTCTGCTCCCTAAGCATTGACACCACAGGCCTCCCTGGTTCCCAGAGGATATGTGGCGGCTGAAGCAGGAAGGACGGCGGTTGGAGTGACAGTGGTGCCGTTCGCATGCTGAAGCCGACAGATTGCAACATAGAGCTAGTTTAAAATCCTATGCTGTGCCTGTGCAAGCAGCAAAGGAGGGGTTCTTTGCTGCCCTCACAGCATCTGCAAAGTCTCATCCAGCAGAGCTTTTCCGGGTGGTGACGGGCTGGTCAGTCCAGCCTCCCTCCGCCTGGAACTGGAACCTTCCAGTGCCTGCTGCGACATGTCTGTTGATTACTTCATGGATAAAATCTCTCCGATTCACCAGGACTTCGACACCACACTTAATACAAAAGGAGAACCAGAGGTTATGGAAACCCTGTCTTGTCCAGTTTTGTGGGATCAATTTCAGTGGGTGTCGCCCACTGATGCAGAGGATGTTCTTGAGACTGTCAAAGCCACCTCTTGTGAACTAGACCCGTGCCCGTCCTGGCTGGTCAAGACCAGTCGGGAGATGCTGGGCCATTGCTGGCGGGGGTGGTGAATGCCTCCCTTCATGAGGGCAGAGTGTCGAGCAGCCTCTGCTCAAGAAACCATCACTTAACATCGACTCCCTCGCCAGTTATCGGCCTGTCTCTAACCTTTCCTTTTTAGGGAGGGTTATTGAATTGGTTGTGGCTCGGCAGCTGCAGGAGCATCTGGACCGCATCAGTTTTCTAGACCCCTCACAGTTCGGCTTTTATCCAGTCTATGGCACTGAGACTGTGCTTGTGGCTTTGGTCAACGACCTCCGCTGTGAATTGGATCAGGGTTGATTGACCCTTCTGATTCTGTTAGATCTGTCAGCTGCTTTTGATACTATTGATCACAAGATGTTGGTGTCTTGTTTGCGGGACCGAGCCAGGGTGGGTGGGACTGTTCTTGAATTGTTCCGTTCTTTCCTAGCTGGGAGAATTCATTGTGTGGTGCTGGGGGACTGTTCATCGTCTCCCCGGGGCCTCTCATGTGGAGTCCCACAGGTTCTATTCTGTCCCCACTCCTGTATGCAGCTGCTTGGCAAGGTCTTGAGAGGGTTTGATATTTGGTGTCATCAATATGTTGATGACACCCAACTCTACCTCTCCTTTTCATCTGACCCAGGCCCAGCAGTCTCGGTGCTTACTCCGTGCCTGGTGGCTGTGGGGACTGAATGAGGGTGAGTCGTCTGAGGCTAAATCCTGAGAAGATGGAGGTGATGCTAGTGGAGAGGACAGTGGGGTTGGCGTCCCCCATCATTGATGGGGTTTGCCCTCCACTGGTTCATCAGGTTTGTAGTCTGGGAGTACTCCTCAATTCTCAGCTCTGTCTGGATGCACAGGTGGGGACTGTGGCGAGGAGCACATTCCACCAGTTTAATCTAGTGTGGTGGCTTTGGCTATATGGCTCAGATTCTGACCTGGCCACTATCATCCATGTTTTCATTCCCTCAAGACTGGACTATTGTAACATGCTCTATGTGGGGCTACCCATGGTGACAGTTTTGAGGCTGCAGCTGGTGCAGAATGCAGCAGTCCACCTCCTTAGGGGGATGACTCGCTGTGGACACATTACACCAGTTCTCCATTCTTTGAACTGGCTGCCTGTCTTCCAGGCCCGATTCAAGGTGTTGGTGCTTACCTAGAAAGTCCTATACGGCCTGGACCCTGCCTATCTGTGGGACCACCTCACTCCCCAGGCTCTGGATCAACCCCTGCGGTCAACCGAGAGCACCTTTCTTGAAGTCCCCCAAATATCTCGGGCGGTGTCTATGGAGAGGGCATTCTCAGTGACTGCACCAAGGCTGTGGAACTTCCTCCCAACAGAGGTCCATGTGGCCCCAGACTTCTCCTCCTTTAGGCGACAATGTAAGATCTGGCTGTTCTGCCAGGCTTTCGATGAGGCAGATACGTAAAGGGGAGGGGGGTGAGGATTGGGGGTTGGGGACATTTTTGGTGCCCCACCATATGGTTTTTAGAGTGCTGTTTTATATTTATATTGTATATTTATTTTATTTGTATTATTGTATTCAATAGTTTTAATTTTATATTGTTAGCCACCCCAAGCTGCTATTAGCAGGAGGGTGCGAGGTATACATTTGTAAAACAAACAAATATATAAATAATATCAAAACAGCCATTTTAGTAAACAAATGTACATGGTTCCATTAACAAAGTCGTCCTTATGCACTGGGAGTCTCTAAGGGGCCCTGTGCAAAAGTGCAGATGACTACACTTGGAGATCCTGGTGGGGTTCCTCATAGCAAAAGGAGACATTGCTGATCAGTGCATTCAGAGTCTTCTATGGCATCACTCCTAGACCAGATCATGGGGCAGCTGCACCAGCCACACATCTAGGAATGTCCTTGTTCTAGAGTTCGCTGATAGAGACCTTTACTTGGGGTTCCCAGCCCTAATTTAGTGTCATCGGATAGCACATTGCCCCTCCACAGTAGCCACTACAGGACAAATCCCTCAGGCTTCATTACTGGCTCCTTTAGCTAGGCCTCATGCTGCTTCTTAGCCCTGTCAGACCTCTGGTGATACCCAGTCCCCACTCTTAGGCTTCCCTGCCCTGAGCTGGGCCCCCCGTGGGTCTCTACCTTTCTGGGGTTATGAAGTTCTTTGGCCTATTCCGTCATCTTCTATTCCTGGCTCTGCTGCTTTTACCATCTCCTATCACTCTGAAGCCTGCCCTGCCCACAGTGGTATCCCAGTACACTGGGACCATGCCCTGTAAGACACCCCACCTTGAATGTTGTGTGCAGTCCTGGTCGCCCCATCTCAAAAAAGATATAGTTGAAATAGAAAAGGTACAGAGAAGGGCAACAGAAATGATAATGGGGTATGGGACAGCTCCCATATGAAGAGAGTCTGGATAGGTTGGGGCTCTTCAGCTTGGAGAAGAGATGACAGAGGGAATATGATAGAAATGTATAAAATCATGAGTGGTGTGGAACACGTTAATAGGGATCCATTATTTACCCTCTCAAATAGTACTAGGTAGGGGACACTCCATGAAACTAACAGATAGCAGATTTAAAACAAATAAAATAAAGTATTTTTTCACTCAATGCACAATTAAATTGTGGGTGGGCCAGAAGTAGCCGGGAGCTGCTGCTGTTTTCAGCTCCAAGTCAAGGTCTGGGACTATGTGTGAACGGCTGCTCCATGCGCAATAGCCCTTACTGTTAAAGTTCATCATCTCTGCATGATGTGTTTGCCAATCCCTGGGAAGTTGATTGGACGGCCTTGGAGTGTGCTGGACTCTTTACTGTTACCAGCTGTGGCCAGAGGACGCTGGTTTTTAAAAACCGCTTCTGCCTACGGCAAGCGCTGTGGTCTGCGCGCCTAAGGGCTGCGTGCGCAAGGGCACGCCCTCGTGCTCGCAGCCTTAGGTGTGGGCCAGGGGTGCCAGGGGTTGCTGTTGAATCTAGTGGCCCGATTTCTCATGAAGTATGGCCAATAATAAGAGACTACGGGCTGAAGTTGCAGACATGTCTCCCCCAGTTCCCGTGCTGCAAAGGAAGATAGATGGTTTCCTTCGCCAAGTTCCCACGATAGATCCTAGGAACAGAAGCCAGCATCAAGTCTTCTTCTCTAGGAATCGTTTTTCACCTCTTAAATCCTCGCAAGGCTCTAATATATCTCTACTTAATGGGCAGTTGGTGGATCTTCCTTTAGCTGTTGATCCTCATAATCTGAGCTATAAGGCTGTGAGTACTGCAGTGGGCACGAACCTTTCGGCAAGTGATCGTTTCACAGACTTCTTGTCTGATCATGTAGCTTTGACAACTGATACTTTACGATTTATGTTTGTCCAAGCTGGATCAGCAGAACAAAAAAGTGGACTCGTTAACTTTGCATAGGGGCTGTACTGATTTTCCATTGGGCGCCTTAGGGGAGATGCAGCAGTCTCGAAAGTCTGCTGAGTCTCCCCAGTGCTCCGTGTCTATGATAAAGAGAGCTATAACTTCTATTCCCCCTCCTCGCCCCTGGGTTCCTGCTCACAGAGGCCGGAGGCTTTTGGGCTCCTTCAGCATAACTTGACCTTTATCATTCTCCCTCTACCTGGAGGTCGTCTCCCTCATTGGGATACCCCATTGGATACTGCAGAGCATTTAAGAGTATTATTAAATAAGCCGGTAACCAGATATTATATTGTTTCTGTAGATCTAATGGTTAAGTCTAAGGCTAGACAGTTGGTAAATGTTAAATTTAAATCTCCGAAAATAGTTTATCTAGTTTTGGAGAATCGAGCTCTTTTAAGCAGAAATGCAGTGTATATTTCTAAAACTTATGAAATGGAAGCCGGAGTTTTTTGCACATGGAATAAAGATGTGTCTCGGAGGATAACTCCTGTGCCCCCCTCAGTATTTATAGTAGCTGGGAATGTTCACGAGTCGCTTAATAGGCCTCCCCGTAGGAATGTTTCCAAGGCTCATGGGATGGAGGTTGACCTTCGAAATTCCCTCCTAGCTATCCCTGGAATTCAACCTCCTGTTTCTCCTAAGAAGGTGGTTGGGTCTTCTTCCACGATACCATCTCCAGGGAACTTAATTGTAAGGTTGGATCAGCTGCATAAGCAGTTGGAGGAATTAAGGACCCAAAAGAAATCTTTTGGTTTGACTAGGGGTCCCCCTGAAGCCCACGATGAGGGTTCTATGCTCAAGGAGTTGCGGCCCCTAAGGTCTCCACCCTTTTCTCCTATAAATTTGTCCCCCACATGGGGAGGTGCCTGTGGGGTGCCGATTGTTGCCGGGGAGGGTTCATTTTCTTGTTTTCCTGAGGGATTGGGGCAGAGCAAACAGTTGGTCTTAACCCCCCTGTCACGGGTTTGGGAGTCCGCACCCCCACTTTANCGTGTGCAACTGTACCACCAGGCACTCTCCAGGTGGCATACAGCTATGAAGGAGGGGGTGGCTCACACTGTGCTAAACGGCGTGATAAGTGAATACGAGGTCGCCGGCCCTCAGGACTGTGAAGTGCCCCAAGGTCTGTTGCCTTTCCCCCAATTCCTGGGGGACAGGCACAGTGGCAGCAGAGCCAGAGACTCTTAGTTTAATTAATGTTTCCTTTACATGTTTGCTTTTGTTTTATTAAATGTTGTTGTTGTTGTTGTTTTCTTGTAGTTTTAATTAAAGTTTTTATATTTATTGTTACGTGCTTCATTTTACCTTACCAATGTTTTATCCCTATGTGCTGAAGTTCAGGCTGGCAGGTGGCAGAATCTCATACAGCTTGTTGATCCCTTCCAGCAGTACCTGCCACCTCATGTAGCGTAGTTTATTAACCCAAAGATGTGCTGTGCCTGCAGCAGTGTCTCAACTAGCAGAAAGCCCCCCAGGAGGTTTAGGGCTTGTGTTTGTGTGGGTAGGTGTGACAGAGAGAAAGAGAGACAGGATCCTCGGCAGCGGGAAGCAGGCGGCGGGAGCTGGTGATCGGAGGGTCTTTTAGTTTCAGCAGCCAGCTTCAGCGGGCATCTGCAGGTGGATGCAGACAGAGGAGTAGGATTTTGGGAAGTGGGGGCAGACTGGCGTGCGGGCACTGGGTTTCTGGATGCAAAGGAATGGAATACAGCTCCCTGTCATGGGTTTGGGGGTCCGCACCCCCACTTTACCAGATTTGAGTGACTCAGTTCCCCTTGCGCACAGTTCTCTTGAATCAGTTCTCTCTCTGGCTAATTCAATTGTGCCACAATGAAACGCCTTTGTCTCACAAGGGCCCGATCCTTCCCGTTTACAGACTCTTTACTCTCTGGTTTCGCAAGAGCTTGAGGGCTCTTGTAGCTCACTTGTGTTCCAATATTAGACACTTTCCACTTCTTTATGAAATAAGAAGTCAGTTTATTGATTACATAAACAAGATAGTTAAACAGAGTGGTAATTAGAAATCAAAGGTAAATATAATGCATTCCTAACTTATACTGGTTGAGTTCCTAAGTTATTAATCTTACCCTAGCGAGTCCACAAGTTCTGGTTTCTCAGTCATAAAGGTAACATCTGGCTGGGCACTTGGCTTTAGAGAGCGGAATCTCTCTTACTTCATGCTGTTCCCAGCCTGTTGGTTTCAGGCTGTCATTCGTATGTAGATGCTCTCTCCAAGAAGCTTTGCAAGAAGTCTCTGTCTCTTCCCTCTGGGATCTCTCTCCTCATATCTCCTGGAGGAAACTCTTAGTCAGTTCTCCAGGCTTCTAGAATTCCCTTTGTTCTCTTATCAGATTTCTTTGCCTTGCTGCACGTAGTCTATGGCTACCTTCATTAGCATTGTTGATGTCCCTGGCCATCCATCTGGGGCCAGGGTTCCCCCAATACATATGTTGGCATCTGTTTGTATTTGCTGTAGGCTGGTGATGTGCTATCTCAAGTTGCACAATTCTCAGAGTCCTAATTTGAGTTTTACAGTTCTTCATGTCAACATTACAAGCATGTGGAACCTTTGACATTACATAGTGTACATGTATAGTAACATTACATCCATGTGAAACCCTTGGCACCACGCATTTACCAAACATGTAGTCCCGTGTTACACGTGTGTGACCCCTTGTTTCTCCATGACACCCCCCTCAGGGGTCAGTGTTGTGCGAAGTTCCTCCTCCCCTGTTTTGCCTTCCCATCATAGGGTAAGGCCGAGTGGGGGCAGTACGCCTGGGCCCCTTAACTCCATCTTGCAATCTCAGGCACAGATTACTAGTGTTCATTCTATATCCGAGTCTTCTCTTACCTTGGTTGAACTAGTTCCGGGGGGGGCATGATTGCACCTGCATCATTGCCTGATTTGGTGGATAAGTCATGACATCATTCTTGCGACCCTCTGGAGTATTCAGTTGCAAGCTGGAATATTGCTGGCTGCAAGGCCCGCCAGATGGATAGGGACTTTTTTTGGTTTATCAAGGGCTTTGATGTTATACTTTTGCAGGAAACCTGGTGCTTGGATGACTTCACTTGTGATGGTTTCAATGTTTTTTGTGTGAAGGCTTCCCCGCCAGTGTCTCATGGTAGGCCAAGCAGGGACTTGTCATTACTAGCCTCAGTAGCCCGAAATATGAAAGTGGAACTTGTTTCATCATACAAATCTAATTTTGCTATTTTCCATTGTGTATTTCCTTCGGGCATGCGACTATTGATTGGGAATGTCTATTTCCCTCCACTCGCCTCCCCTTATTATTCCCAGGATTTATGGGAGGCAGTTATTGGATTTTCGTTAGAAGCCATGAGGTCCTTTCCATTGTCCCCACTTATAATTGGTGGTGACTTTAACATTGGGACAGGTAATCCTGCAGAACAATCTGTGGCTCCTCAGTTTGATGACTCAGAATCCCAGTCTTGCATTGAACCCAGATGCTCGCGAGATCGGGTGGTTGGCCCTGGGGCTAAATTGATGTCCAACTTATGCAATAGACTGGAGCTGGTGATTTTAAACGGCCAATTGAGGGGGAATACTGTGGGGAACTTTACTTTCCACTCTCAACTACGATCAAGTGTTGTTGATTACTTTATATCTCCCATAAACATTTTGCAAAATATTTCCAAATTTCAAATCATCCCGAGAATTGAGTCAGACTATTTCCTGTTGGTAGTATCAGTTCTAGCCCCCGATACTGGGAGCTCTTGTTGGAAGGACATTCTGGTCGGGCATCAAACAGCCAGCTCTACAACTTACTATGTTCAGGTAAAATGGTCTGAAGAGGTAAAATCAGCATTTTCTAGTTTTATGCTTCAAGAAGATGTTGTGCGTTGTTGCCAGGGTATTAAGTCTCAAGGAAAGGACCTTCTGTCCCATGATGACAATTTATTGGCTATGCTGTTTTCTCTTATGGCCACTCAGAGATCAGGCAACTTTTTGGGGGTTCAATTTGCTTGGTTTGATGGAGAGTGCCTTGCCTTGAGAACTAGTGTTCGGAAAATTGTTAGGTCCTTGAGATCTAAACCCTCGTGGGCTCTTCGAGAATAACTCCAGAGCAATAGGTCTCAGTACCGGAAGTTGCTGGCTGTTAAGAAGCATGAGTTCGAACAAAAGAAATGGGCCTTATTACTTAGCGCAGCCAGCTCTGGAAACTCCCAGAAATTTTGGGAGCTAATCCCTAAGGCTAATGTCGGGGGCAAATCCCCGGGGCCTTCTCTGTTTCCCCAGAAGTCTGGGAAAACCATTACAAGGATATTTTTTCTAATCACTCCTCTATCGGATTTAGTATTGAGATCCTTCTGATAGATCATTTTCAAGTCTGGCAACCTGTATCCTCTGAGGATATATTGGACCTGATTTTATTACCTCTGAGCTTCTGAAGTTTGCTCTCAACTGGCGGGCCGCAATACTTGCCCCTCTTTTTACAGTCATTAACGAGACAGGTGAGGTTCCTAGTTCTTGGCTGAATAGCATAGTGATACCCATTTATAAAAAAGGTGATCCATTACTTCCTGGGAATTACCATCCCATCAGTCTGCTAAGTGTGATAGAGAAGCTGTATGCAATATTTCTATTAATCAAATTACAACTTTGACTAGATTCCAATAATATAATGGAACCTGAGCAGGCAGGGTTCCAAAAGAGCAAGTGAACTCTTGACCACGTGCTTGCTTTTACTGCCATATTTAACAAATACGTTGTTTGTCATAATAACCGTTACCTTTGCTTTGTTGATTTATGTATGGCCTTTGATTCCATGTGTAGGGAACGGTTATGGACTAAATTAAGTACATCTTCGGTAGACCCACGGCTGCTGTTCTTGCTGGTGAAGCTG
The DNA here is from genome assembly GCA_003113815.1 of Sphenodon punctatus. Classification (NCBI taxonomy): domain Eukaryota; kingdom Metazoa; phylum Chordata; class Lepidosauria; order Sphenodontia; family Sphenodontidae; genus Sphenodon; species Sphenodon punctatus. The sequence goes on from QEPC01011848.1 coordinate 171,446, forward strand.
CACAGTGGTAATTCCCTGCAAATACGGTACAATTATGTTCGTAGCCCGTCCAGGAAAGTCCAGGTTTTGGCTGGAGTCAGGCAGGGATGCATCCTGGCTCCTGCCTTATTAATCTGTTCCTAAATGATGTGATATCATCTTTAAATTCTAGTGACACCCACGCGCCCGTCATTGGCGCTAGGAAAATTCCAGCCCTTCTGTATGCCGCTGATACGGTATTGATCTCTTGAACAATGGTAGGCCTGAGACGAGCCATGAATCAGTTTGGGGCATATTGCATTAAGGAGGCCTTAGAAATTAATTTTGGCAAAACAAAGGTAATGATAATGGGCAATTCTAGGGCCCATAAAAACCATTGTTGGTCCATTGGGTCCAACTTAATAGAGCAAGTATCATCATATAGGTATTTGGGAGTGATTTTATCCTCCACTGGCAGATGGAACCTGCACTTTGAAGCAGTAAAGTCTCAGGGTAGGCATACCGCCGTGACGATAATTAGCTCCTTTTTTGGTAACGGGGGTAAGATGGTTTTGCCAGCCCTCCGTTTATTTAAGACTAAAGTAATCCCCCAGGTTTTATATGCCTTCCCAGTTTGGGGTATCGCTTATTTGAATAAACTTGAAGTTGTTCAAAATGGTTTTCTTGGTTCCATCTTAGGGGTTCCCAAGGGTACCCTTCAGGTAATTTTAAGGCTTTAAACCCTTTGCCCTACGATCAGGCAGGTTGCCATGCGAATGTTGCTCAAATATTGGATTAAGATCTCCCTTTATCCTCCACAGGACCAGTCCCTTCTTAGCCTAGTGTCTACTCATGGCCTTGGCTTTTGGGAAACAGCGGCCGAGCAGGAAGTCCATAACTTTGGATTCTCCAAGGACTTTCTAAAGAGGGTGGGACCTGAGGGTGCTGTCTGTCTCATTGTTAAGAGACTAGGCATTCAAGAACTTCAGACTGATAGTTCCCTTTTAAGAGTGCAGAGAACTGCTCCTGTTTATTTCCCCCCAGACCCTTCCAATGCTAAAGTTAGTTATCTATTTGCCTGTCCAAATGCAAATGCAAGACTGGTGTTTACCAAGCTCAGATGCAACACCTATTAGTCAGCTTTCCTGGAGGGTCGGTATGCTAGGATCCCAAGGGATAATCGGTATTGTATCCTCTGCAAGCTCTGTGAGCCTGACTCACTTTTTCATATTTTTTTCGGTGCTCTGCACTTGCAGATTTAAGGAGTAAATTTTTAGGTATTCCATCTCCCTTTGACTATGTTGGTTGTACTAATTTTCTCTTACCGGAGTTTCTTAGCCCTACTGACTCAGTAGTGCGAGCAGTGGCTCTCCCTGATATTGCCGCTGCTTGGAGATGTGTAAAACTTCCCGCATATTAAGGATTTACAGTCAGGAAGCTAGAGCTGCAGTGGGGTAACAAGCATGCCCGTTCTGTGCTGGGTTGGTTAAAGTTTATATGTTTATATTGTTTGTAATGGTAGCATCCTTCGTATTTTACGTATGGTTCTGTTGTTTATATTGTAATAGTCATGGCTACACAATAAATCTCTCTCTATCTCTCTCTATCTCTCTCACACACAATTAAATTGTGGAATTTGTTGCCAGAAAATGTGGTCAAGGGCCTGTAGTATAACTGGGTTTAAGAAAGGGTTGGACAAGTTTTTGGAGGATAGGTCCATTAGCAACTATTAGGCAGGTAGCTTTGGGGAACGGGTAACCTCTTACCGTCAGGAGCTGGGAGTGAACATCAGGGAATGGATTGCCCCATTGTGACCTGTTGGGCATTTCTCCAAGTGACCGAGATTGACCACTGTCAGAGACAGGATGCTGGCCTAGATGGACCATTGGTCTGACCCAGTATGGGATTTCTTATGTTTTTATCCTGACCTCCATGCTCCTTCACCTACCTGAAGGGCTGCATGGAGATGACCTGCCTTCCGACACCCACAGGGCTGCGTAGTCTGCAAACCCTCTCCCTCGTTGGGTTACCAAGCTCCTTACCTGTGTCCCCTATAGGACTTTGCTGTTGTGCCCCTTCTGCAACAGTGGCTCTGGGGTTCTCTACCTTATTTCAGCCTAACCTGACTTGGGGAACTCCCACCTGCAGCAGCTAGAACTCATTGGTGCTCCCTTTAGCCAGGTGATTTCCTCTCCAGCTGGACTTCCCTCCTTATATGCCCAGCATCAAATCACTTCACCTGACTGGAAGCACCTTGCTCTCTCAGCCAGTGAACCCCTCTACTGGGGGGTAGGTTGCCAGTAGTCGAATGCTGGCCAGTCATGGGCCTCGTCCTGGAAGGACTTACCCACAGCCTCTTGCTACACATCCCACACACTTTTCAACCATATGATTTCCTGCTCCACTATACAAATCCAGAAAACCAAAAGCAAAATTAAGCCAAAATTTTCTTTGGGGTTCTCTACCCTCCTGTAAAACCTGATAAAACTGTCATTAAAACTATCAGGTTTCTCTGGACCCCATGGAGAAGAAAATGTTTCTTGTAGTTTGGTTTTAGAAATATAGCTTTAAAAAGCAAGGAGCACACTTACCTCAGGGAAAGAGGAGGAGCTTATCAAGAGGAAGCCTTAAAGGGAGTTAGGAGGCTAGGAGTAAGAGAGATTAGAAAGAAATCTCCACAGACAGTGAGGCCTTTTAACTAGCCTACTCTGCCCTGGCCACACCAGTAATGGTGACCATAGGGGGGTTTGTTGTGCTCCCTGTCCAGGAATGGGGCAAGGCGGGAAAGCAGCTGCACCCCACTGGTGTAGCATGCTGCAGCAGGGAGAGTTGCAGAGGGAACCGGCCGGAACACGGCTGTGGAAGCACGTCCCGGCCGGCGTGACCCCTGGCAACAGGGGAGCTCCAATCAGGAGAGCGCGGGCTCAGGGGCCCCACCTGGTTTGGGGGCGGGGCTTCCCTCACCAGCATGCTGTGCCTCTAACCGCCATTCACGGTGGTGAGGCAACTGGAGCAAGCCCCCAACCCTCCCTCCCAGGTGTACTGCAGGATTCTCCGGTCGTCGAATGGGGCCAGGAAGGAATTTTTGACAAGAACTCTATATTGACATCAAGATTCTTGTTTGTTTTCGCCTTCTTTGCAGTGCCTCTAATGATTAGGCTGATCAACACACAGCAGAATTAGGAACTAAGGGAGAAGTTGTGTAGTCTAGGTATCTTCATTGTTGCACTTTTGCGGGGGTCCAATACTGTTATATAGTTTTAAGTAGAATTTTGTTAGCAGCGGAGTCATCTCCTTAAGACATGGGGAGGCAACACCGGGCGCAAAGGCAGGGCAGGGCACGGCCAGTGCCAGGGTTAGCATCCCGAGGAGGGGTGTTTCGCAATGGCGGGTAGGGACATGCACGGTCCCCAAGCTGGTGGCACCCAGGATCCTTACTCCTATCCAAAGGGACACTGTCCCTCGTGGGTCAAGGCCGCAAGCCAAGGGCAAAGGGGGAGACAATTGGATAAGGCTGGGGAATGGCACTGGAGGGCACATTCAGGCCACGACCCCTGGAGATGTTGTTCTAAACAGTTAAGGTTGTGAGTACTGGACCCAAATTGCTGAAGGCAATTACCCCCACCAGGTTGTTTCAATTTGAATAGAGAGTACGGCTGTTAAAACCCAAGATTTGTGTCCTTGCCTCATTTCAGATGCGTCGACGAAGGGTCATAAATCTGGTCATTACCTCATGGGTTATATAGTCCAGCCCTCTGCTCCAATGTAGGATTCACCACACCCAAACTACTCACACAGAAACATCAATCTAACAAGATATTCAGATATGGACAGGAACAAAACTGCTTTCAATAACTGAAGTGTAGTCAAGTGTAGGCCTAATTTTAACATGCTTTGAGCTATTCCATGGTGAAAGTTTATAGCTAACTCAGATTATTAACTCCATAGATACCTAGTTTAAAGTGCCAAACTGTGAAGCCAGGCTCATTTTCTACAGAGCCAGAACATCTGAAGCTGAGCTCACATCAACACAATATAGTTGTTTCTTGCTCCTGTGACGCTTTCCCACAGATATTAATTCACCACCTGGCTAGTGTTCTCAGCAGTGAGAGCTGGTATACTTTTATGCTGGTGGGGCAGTGGGTGGGGCCACTGGGGATTGGGCAACTTAATGTTTGAAACATTACTATGTGTCAAACATAGTCTGGTTGCTCAGTCCAGAGAATAACACTGACCAAGGTAGTTATATAGTACAGGGGAGTCAATCAGGAGGGAAGTCTTCTCCAACCAATCAGGAATATCACTTAGGCCATTTTTGCACAGACCACCCCCCTGCCCCCACTGCTTATCAGTGTTTGGGCGGGTGTGCGGTGGGTGGGGGGATGGGTGTGCACCCATGTAAACACCACGGGAGGTGGGTGTTTGTGTGTGCGCACTCCCGCCGGACACCCACCTCCACCCACCACCCACCCATCTCCATCCACCTCCACCCACGGAGCCCTCCGGTAAAATGGAGGAGGCTCCGTGGGTGGAAGTGGGTGGAGGTGGGTGGGTGTCCATGTAAATGGACTCTCACCCACCTCCACCAATCGCACTGTAACACCCCCACCCACCCAGCCCCGTCCGTGTATGAATGACCTTAGTTAGTCATGATCCTAAATTTAGTCAGCATTTTCTTCAGTTGACTTGTTCAGGACTGTGGCAGAGAGGCTCCAGACTGCCTAGCAAACCTACAGACTGGAATTTGAGACTTGCTGGGAACTTGGATCCTTACACTTATTTACAGTACTAGGTTACATATAGTTTTAGGTTACTTGTGCCTCCTAGAGTAGCCATCTTTTCCAACAACGAATAAAAGATGGCACAGATCTGTGAACTATATTACTGTATGCACTACTAATAGTATGCTTACTATGTAACTTGAGGACAGCACTTACAGGTGTCTAAAAAGAATGAAATGAGAAATTAAGTGCAGCATGTCCCTCAGCCAAGAGCATTCGGGATGAAGAGCTTAGAAAAATCTTCTCAAAATAGGCAAACTTCTCAGGTCCCTAAATGACATCACGAATTAGAGAGCTATTAGAAATATTTTGATTCATTGCTTAATATTCACCGAGAATAGAACATTTTTGTTCTGATAAATTTTCCATGAAGATAAATTTCAACCCTAGCAGAAGGCTAGCAGGAAGTCTGTGTCCCATGTATGTCTTGTGTAAGCCCTTATGAGCACTCACGGGGTATTTGAATGGTGCATTGCGGTGAATTTTTTCCTTGAGTGCTTACCTAAAATAACAAAATACATTGAATAGTTCTTCTCAAAACACCTCCCCCCCATGTCATACATCTATGGTTGGCCAAGCACCATCGTTAAACCACCTACAAAACAAGATGCCAATCAGTAATTTCACTTTATGAAGAGGATTAGAGGAAGTCAGCAGCAAAGTTAGGAGGGCCTGGTTCCTTGTCACTGATTCCCTTGTAGGCCTCCCCCATGAGTTCCCTTGTTCTTCCAGTAGAAGACAGTGTTACTGACCACCACTGGGGTTCAACTCAGTAGTACCCCAGGCAACCGTGTTTCCTATTCCTCTTCAAACAGCTCAATTCTGAGCATCATGTGGGTCATGGCACCTAATTATTAAGAGCTATTTCAGTGGCATGTGCAAGTAGTCCTCTGGATATATTAAATTGAAATGTTCGATGCCCACCCATTTTTATTTAAAAGCTTATTATGCTTAATAGTCCAGTAGACTCCAACAGGGATTTATTATAAAGTTTAGAATTTCATCCAGATGAAAAGTTCTCTTTGAATCTTCTTGTTTTTCAATTGAGCAGTAAGTGCCCAGTGTAGCAATAAGTCCCTCATGGTGTAACAGATGCCTTTATAATTTAATTCATGTGCATTCCATGAATATTCATGTGTATTTGATGAAAATTATTCAGCAGCGGTAATACTGTTATATGTCCCCTAGTCGTCAAATAGGAAAAAATGCCCATCCTTGCCAAATGTTTATCTGTTAGTTATTAATGTACAATAACAAATGCCATGCCCTCAGCTGGGAACATTATATTGTAATTGCTTTGTTATTGCTTAGTAGGCTATTAGGGCATACCTGTCGATCAGAATCAGAACATAGAAAATAGCATTGTAGGAGAGGGAAAGGAATGATTGTTTTCTTGTGCCATCTTGTGGAAAAAATATTAATTACAATACAAATCTCTCATGGCACTATTGTACGATAAGAGCATTTTAAAAAGAAACAGCAGATATCTGAACTTTGTCTGCTACACAGAGAGAGAAAAAATCTGTGTGCTTTTATTCTAATTAGGCTGCTTTACAATGGAGCACACAAAAACGTTTTGGTCTGGATGAAGCCATTCATTCACTGAGTCATGCGTCTTTATTTGCTCTTTGAATGCTACAGTGAATCAGTTACTTAGCTCTAATTTGAACCATTGCCCTGTTGCTACAAATTATTTTTAGACCTTCCTTCATGTTGATTTGTTTAGGAAAAAACAGCATGCATACATACCATGCTCAGTTGAGTCATGACTTTCCAGGTGCTAAACCTCCTCTGACTTTCCAGGTGCTGAACGTAGGGGTGCTCCTCGAAGCGCAGCTCCGCCTGGATCTCCAGGTGGAGGCTGTGGCGAGGAGTGCCTTCCACCAGTTACCTCTGGTGCGTCAGCGTCAGCCGCTGGTTTCGGTTCCAGATCTGGCCACGATCATCCATGCTTTTACCACCTCTCGGTTAGACTACTGTAACACGCTCTGTGTGGGGCTACCTATGGTGTTGGCTCGGAAGCTGCAGCTGGTGCAGAATGCGGCGGCCCGGCTCCTGGTGGGGCTGGGCCGCCGGGAGCACATTACACCAGTGCTCCGGTCTCTGCACTGGCTGCCAATAGTCTTCTGGGCCTGATTCAAAGTGTTGGTTTTGACCTATTAAGCCTTACACGGTCTGGGCCCTGCCTATTTGCGAGACCGCCTCACTCCCCGGGTTCTGAACCGGCCCCTGCCGTCATCTGGGGGTGCCCTGTTGGAGGTCCCTCAGGTTTCCCAAGGGGTGACGCAGGACAGGGCATTCTCAGTGGCCACGGGCATTTGGCAAGGGAGAAGGGTAAGGGGGTAGGGGTGGATGAGAGAGGGGTTTCTTTCTCCTCACTTTTATTATTGTTATATGATGCTTTTATATGTTTTATAAGTTTTATTATATTTTATTGATTGATATTGTTAGCCGCCTCGGGCTGCCTGTGGCAGGACAGGAGGGGCGGGGTATAAAACTTTTAAATAAATTAAATAAATAAATAAATTGAAGGAGCTTGTTACCTGAATGATAAGAAATGAGATAAAACTTTTTCCATTATTCACTATCAAATTGAATAGTCACAGTACAGAAATGAATGTTTAGACACCTTAATGCCACAAATGAGACCGAGATTCCTGCATAGTTCATGAAGTAAACAACACAGCAGCACTTTGCAAAAGGCTACAGACCCTTTTTCATGCTGAACTCATTTTCTGTCACTCAGAAAACACAACAAAAGTAAAATCTTCTTTCCTCTTCTGTCCCCTTTAGCTGTAGTATATCCCACCCTCAAGCACACCAAACAACACTTATCTAAATCCCATCTCTCTAATCTGTAGGGGCTCACTAAACTACAATCCTATAAGGATACAAATGATACGCTGTAGGAAGCCGCAAAAGGAGTGGGGTAGTCCTAACAGAAAGAGGTAACTTTTCAAAGTAATGCTTAAGGATTTAACTGTGCAGTTCTTACTAGTATTAATGTGAGTCACTAAACTTAATCTCCATGCATGGCTTTGAAAGTGTATCCACAAGGGCTTGAATGGCTTTCCTTCTTTCTAAAAGAATTATTATTCTTAGCTAATGTGACACATAATGTATTAAATACCCAGCAAATGACTGCAGGATGCTTGCAATAATTAGGCATTACAAGCACAAGTTTGAGTCTTAAAACCAAAAGTTTTTTTGCCCTCCAGACCCCATTATAAATAGTTCAGATATGTTGAAAATGGGAGCGCATCAGAAATCAAGACACCTGAATTGGAGAACCAGGAAATTATTCCCATCAGGATCTAGGAGTTCATCCATTCACATACACAGAGCCCTCCACAGAACCCCCCTCACAGCAGGACTTGTTGCCCTACTCCCACTAACTTGCAGCCACAGCAATGGAGAGCTCCATGTAGAAGCAACAGCAGTGCCAAGCCAGGAGCAAAACACTGTGGGATAGAACCAGCTGAGAGCTAACCCAGACAAGCCCTGTCTAGGCCCTTTTCAAACAGGCCGCAGTGGATGGGGGGATGTGTGTGCAACCGCAATGGATGGAGGTGGGTGTGCGCATGTTCCCACGGTCAGACACCCATCTCCACACACGGAGCAACCGGCATTGGAGCCCATTGCTCCATGTATGGGTGATGGGCGAGGGTGGGTGGAGCACGGGAGCGCGCATGCCCCCACCACCACCACTGCAGGCACCATTGTCCATGTGAAAAGGTCCTGAGTGGTGTGCCTCAGAGCAGCCAGAACAGCGGTAGAGCTGTTAAAGGACCAGGCTCCCTTAACTGACCTGCCCTGCTACAGGGAGTCTCTGCTAAGTGTTTATTTCAAGAAACCATTACAAAAAACAAAGATAATAAAGAACAAAGTACAGCAACTGCATTGTTGATTACAATTTATTGTTACAAGGCAACTCTTCTGACCTTGATCTGAGCAAAATCATTTATAACAGAATCAAAATTTATTTCCTGTAACTTATCTTGTTCTATGGTCAGAATAGCCAGCCCCCAAAGTCTTGCTTGTCCTTTCACTGCCCTTAAGTAGTTCTTGATTAGCTTAAGACCACATTCACACCTTCGACGGCTGGCCTGTCCATGCAGGTTTTGGCTCTGGGAGAAAACCCGAAAGCCAAAATAGACCCAGGGTCGGCCGGTGCAAAAGATCCCCCACGCAGCTTTCCAAACAAACACCTGGAAGAGTGTAGAGCAGGGAAATCCAGCTCTGCACTCTTCCAGGTGTTTACCAGCAAAGCCGCATGTGCGCGGGGTGGGCTTTTGCACTGGCTGAACCCCATACATAATTTTGCTTCCGTGTTCTCTCCCGGAGCCAAAATCTGTGCGGACCATCCGGCTGCTGAAGGTGTGAATGCAATCTAAGTTTTCTGAAACTCCTTTTGCAAGCAGCTATTGTCACTGGTCAAGTCAGAATTTTTTTTAATGCTCTGTTTAAGTTAGGGTATATTTCACACAGATCCCATTTGGTCATACCATTCAGGATGTCCAGGTGCTTCAATTTCTCAAAATTACTGAAGAATTATTCTTTGAATTGATATTAAAAACACTCCACTTCATTAAAAAACTGGGTTCTGTCGAGTTTGGAGTATACGTCACAAATCCTGGGCACCCTTCTGGAGGCAGACATATGACAGTGAAGATAAGTTTCCACCAGATTAAAAATCAAAAGCAGATGCAATAGACTCAAAGTTCTCACATCTTTTTATCTGGGTAATCATTACATCTATTACTTCGTAGAATAGCTTACTGAAGGTTTGTCTGGCTGTGAAATTTGGAAGTTTGTCTTGTGCTTCCTCTCCAGTCATTTGCTTGATTGTTCTGTTTCGTCTCACTGCAAAAACTGGCTAAGTATTGATTTTTTTTACCAGTTTAAGCAACCTTCTCCATTACCATGTCCAACACATTGCTTCTAAAATCTTTAAAAGTCTGCTAAAGTCCTTTTTTCAGTTTAGTTGTTCAACTGATGCCTTGTGATTTTTCTTGAAGTTCATTACCTGCCCTTTTTAAATAGACCGTGGAGGGTGGGTGGGATGGGTGTGCGGCCGCAGTGGGTGGAGGTGGGTGGATGACCGTTCCCATGGGTGCACACCCATTCCATCCTCACCCACAGAGCATCGGGCATTGGAGTCCATTGCTCTGTGAGTGGGAGATGGGTGGAGCATGGGGGCGCGCACGCACCCCCACCCATTCCCCGTGGTGTTCCCACGTGCTCCTCCACCCATCGCCACACAGCAAAACTGCGTGGAGATGGGGGGGAGGGGCATCTCGTGTGAAAAGGGCCATTGCCATGTTCCACACTGTTAATAGCATAACAAATTTGAAGTTTTTGATTTCTCGGAGTAGAAAGCAGGAAGTCGAACACAGCATCTCCAAACAAGCCATCCTTAGCTATTTCCTCAAGAACTCCAATTCCTCTTGAATTGGTGATTCCAAAGTTTGTACATAGCATTAGTGTTAGAACACCATCTTGTGTCACAGTGGCCTTTCAGAGACATCTCCAAAACTTGAATCATTTTAATCCATCAATGAACATATGTTGAAAAAAAGTGTGTAGAGTTTCTAAACAGTCTCACAAAATGACACCATCTCTTCATTCCCAGCAGATGCATGCATACCTATCAAATTTAGACCATGTGCAGCACAAGGGATAAACTTAGCCAGGGGATTTTCTTGGAGAAGTTCAGCTTACACCCCCTTATGTTTTCCAGCCATGTTTGCTCTATTATTGTACTCTTACCCTTGAATATCTTGCACTTTCAAATGATCTCCCTCTAATTTTGTTTTCATTTCATTTGCAAGCCTCTTGTAGCAATATAATCAATAAATCTTTCTTCAATCAAGCACTCATTTTCTATAATTTTCACATATTTTATAATCTGGCACATTTGATCTTTATACGAAATATCACAATTCTCAGCACATTTAAAACTGAAAAATATTTGGCTGCTTTTATTTCTTCGTCTATGTTGCTTCTTACATTTGAAGCCAAGACATTAATGAACTCAATGTGGATCTGGGGTGGAAAGTATGAAACCAAATCTTTCTTATAATTTTTCATGTGCTTTTTCAAAGTACTGTCATGCTCACAAGTTCAGTGAGGTTAAAAAAAAGAAAATCCACATGTTGAATCACCAAGTCTTTCATGAAAAGCTTAGTTATTTTTGTCACGAAAAATGATTGCTCACAAAATCACTCTGAGACTATGATGCCATTTTGATACTTCTGAATCATACTGATGTTGCCCCCCCTAAGTTTTTCCCCACAAAAAATGCTTCAAGCTGGATAGCAGTTGATGTGTTCCACTGACGGTTTGTGATTGGGCATTTTAGGATTAAGTTATTTCCATTTTGCAAATCCTTCATCTTTTTTGGCAAATAAAGAGGATGATTTTTTGAGAACAAGATATATGGGAAACAAAAAAATTCTTCTCTGCTTTTACTGTAAAAAAGCAATTTACTCCACTGTTTTTCATTATTTGTTAGTGTTTTATACATCAATTCACTATGGAATGACCTCCCATTACTGAAACAGGGATACTTAGATTCCTGTGTTCTGGTTCACATTTGATGAAAATATATCTAATTTTGTCTGATGGTAAATTCCATGTTGATGGGCCATTGAAGTCAACTACCAACCATCCCTCTTCCTGTTTACTAGTAACGCTTTCTTCAGTGAGTGGATTCCCTGTCTGCTTTTGCACTCTAGCTTCAATATCAATGTCCATACTTCCTTAGCAATTTCAGCATTATTGGTTTTTTCATTGCTTTCTGTATCTCTTCTAAGACTTATAGATTGTTTCCACATAGACGCCCCCCCCCCTTTGCACACACGTGTGTGCGTGGGGGCACCTGTGTGAACGCTGCGGCAGGCAGGTGTGCGTGCACACTCCCGCACGCCCCCCATCTCCACCCACCTTCATCCACCACACACCCACGGAGCAATTGGCCAGAACAGTGATTGCTCCATTGGTGGATATGGGTGTGCACCCGTGGGAACGGCCACCCACAAGCTGCACACCTGCCGCTGTCTCCTCCACCCATCTCCCACCTACCGCAGCCGATGTGAAAACAGTCATAGCTAGAACTGCATCATGGATTTGATCATCTTTTCTGTCAGAGCTTGTCTGATCAAAAATGTCTTCACTCTCAATGTTGACCAAAAATATCTATTTATTTAGATGTTCCAGCTTGGTTTGAATTAAACCATTTAGTCCAAGCTGCAGCAGTCTTTTTATTTATTTATTTTTGTACTGGTATCCAGATGCTTTTTTGGTGGCATTTTCAGTCTCTGGGACTGAAGATATACTAGTCGGCTATAGAAAGAGCAAAAGAGCCTTTGTGGAAGGGAAGGGTAAAGAAACCCCAAATAAATAAATAAATATAAACGGATCCACACTAACAGAAGTAACACTGAGCTCTATCTTTCCTCAGGAAATATAATCTTATAAACCCGCTTTTTTTCATTCATTCATAATTAAACACTGAACTACAGCTGTCCTTTCCCCTGATGGGAATCCCCCACCCATCCAGAGAAACCCCTAACACCTATAGCATCCATTTGCATATGTCACAGGCCCATTATCTTGCACATGATCTCTGGGGTGCTTATGGAGCAATGGAGTCTGAAAGCAGGGAGGGGGTGCTAGAGACTGGCAGTGCACATGGGTGTAACAGGTCTGGGAGCCGGGAGGGGAAGCTCGAGACGGGTGCATATTGGGGCAATGGGGTCTGAGAACAGGGAGGGAGGTTCTGGAGACTGGGGGGTGGGGGTGGGAATGGTGTCAGAGCACAGAGTGGGTTGCTGGACACTGGGGTGCACATTGGGACCGTGAAGTCTGAGAACAGATCTTGCAGAAGACTCTCTTAGAGCCAGCCTGCACCTATTGACAGCAGGATGCTGCAAGAACAGATGACAGCTACTTGCTCCCTCCTCTCTGCTCTCCATGCTGTTCTTGCAGGGCACAGGCTCGCTCTGTTCAGAGCTGCTGCACTTCAGACAGAACCATTGCCACAGGGTGCCGGAAAGCAGGTGGGTGACTGCTCCAAGTTCAGTCCTTCCTCCTGAGTCCCCGCTCCCAGCACAGGCTTGCTCTGTCCAGCGCCTCAGCAAAAGCAATCAGACTCATGGCACACTTAGTAAATCACACCTGTGGTGGCAGCCACACCCTAGCTATGGCAGTGCTTAGCTTAGTTCCAGGTGAGAAGGGAATGCTGAGTGATAGTACAGCATCAGTAAGCAATCTAGGAAGGGTGAGTAGTTAAGGGAGGTGGTGGTCGTTTGTAGAAATGGATTTGAAAATTGGGAGGAGGGAGCAGATTGTATGTGTTCATGGAGGGAGTTCCAGGCATCATGGGGGACATGGATGAAGGTGCAAAGACATTTTCAGGAGTGGGGAGGGGGGGGAGGAGTTACACTCCCAGGAGGGAATGTAGTGGGAAATAAGTGCAGAGAGGTAAGGGGAAACAAGGCCATGAAGAACCTTGAAGGTAAAGACAAAGAGCTTGTACTGAATGCATTCAGGCAGAGGGAGAAAATGGCAGGAGCTAAGGAGTGGCTGAACATGATCAAACTGATGGGCAAGGCGGAAGACATTTCTGTGTCTTTCTAAGGGTAATTGCTGCTCATCGTGCCAACTGCAACAATACTAGATCACGTTGCTGTGATGAGGTCAACTGGCCTCTAAGGAACAGTTCAAGACCAACACACATTTTCTTTTATGGCTTATGCACGATTTACATCAAATGCCTCTTAAAGTGAAAAGGAAAGTGCAGTAACCTTGCTCCTCTGGGCTGTACAGTGTCATTTTAAATTAACTGTGCTGATCTGCCAGCCACTTTTCCTTCTTGGAGCAGAAAAGGGGTTTTTGGGTGCGGTTTTTGTTTGGTATTTTTTCAGTTGACCTTACCTAACCTCCCTGGAGGCGTGTGTCTGCTTGATGAGGGTGGCGGGTATCTGTGAAGTTATAGACTGCTTTTAGACAAGTGGGCCAATTGAAAAATCTGCTTTTAAAAAAGTTGTGCAGGGGATGTTTACACGCACCAGAAGTCGCTGGCTGCCATTGAAAACAGCGATGTCCGGCGGCTTGCACATTATTTTTAAAACCAGATTTGAGGTTTGACAAGTCCGATTTTAAAAATAATGCACGAGCCGCTAATAATGGACCTGCCTGCTGTCATTCTCATCATAACCAAGCCAAGTACATGCACTTGAGACCTCGCATCTTCATGAATGTTAGACCCCTTGTCTCTCCCTCTGTTCCCCTTCCTAAGTCTCTCCCCCAGCTCCTGTCTCTCAGATTGTAAGCCCTAGGGGCAGGGACCATGTCTATTTTATTACTTTGTAAAGTGCCAGGTACACTGCTGGCGCTATATAAATGTTTGTTAATAATAATAATAATAATAAGCCACTGGGCGCCGCTGTTTTCAGTGACAGCTGGCAACTTCCGATGCGTGTAAATGTCCCCCATGTGACTTTTTTAAAAGCAGATTTTTCAATCCGCTAGATTGGCCCACTTGTCTAAAAGCGACCTTACTCTCAGCAGGGGGTCAGTCAAGACAGGTAAAAAATGTAAAGGCCGCTTTTGTTTGTGGCAACACTATAGCTGGGATGTTGTCTGCTACAGTTGTATCTATTTTATTTATTTCCTTGGTCTTGTACCTCACACCCTCCTGCTCATAGAGCAGCTTGGGGTGGTTCACAACAAACACAGACCATCAATAAAATCATATAAAACACAGACACAATAAAAATAAATAAAAATCCTAAAAATATATTAGAGCAAACAAAACCTCCAACCCAACCCCCCCACCAATCCCCCACCCTACCCATCTCCTCTCCAAAGGCCCGGTGGAATAGGCAGGTCTTACACTATTTTTGGAAGGAGCGGAGGTCTGGGGCCAGGTGGGCCTCCATTGGGAGGGAGTTCCACAGCCTAGGTGTGGCCACCGAGAATGCCCTCCCCATTGTTGTCACCTAGGAAACCCGGGGGACTTTAAGTTGGGCATCCCCGACTGACCACAGGGGCCGCAATGCGATCCAGGGCCTGAGGCGGTCTTGCAGGTAGTCAGGGTCCAGGCCGTTTAGGGCTCTAAAGGTCATTACCAGCACCTTGAATTGGGCCTGGAAGACAACAGGTAGCCAGTTCAGAGAATGGAGCACAGGTGTAATGTGCTCACGGCGACCTGTCCCCATTAAGAGATGGACCACCACATTCTGCAACAGCTGCAGTCCCCGGACCATCCCCAAGGGCAGCCCCACATATAGTGCGTTGCAGTAGTCTAGTCTAGAGGTAATAAAGGCATGGATGATGGTGGCCACTGGCCAGATCAGAGTCTGAGACGTATGACCGCAGCCACCGTACCAGATGTAACTGGCAAAATTCTCCTCTAGCCACTGCCTCCACCTGAAAACCAGGCAGAGCTGTGGGTCGAAGAACACCCCCAGACTACAGACCTGTGTGGCCAAAGTGGGGCAGACCCTGTCTATGACAGGAGCCACCCCCACCACACCACCAGCCCTTCCCACCACAGTCTTATCGGGATTCAACCTCAGATGGCTCACCCTCATCCAATCCCCTACAGCTGCCAGGCACTGGGTAAGCACCGAGAATGCCGGGTCTGGGTCTACAGAAAAAGAGAGGCAGAGTTGTGTGTCATCGGCATACTGATGACAGCGCATGCTGAACCCTCTCACAACCTTGCTCAAAGGCTCCATATACACGTTGAACAGGAGGGGGGGGGGACAGAATAGAACCCTGCAGGACTCCACACATGAGGTCCCGGGGAGATGAAATACATTCCCCGAGAACCACACACAGAGTTCTCCCGGCCAGGAATGTCTGAACCATTCAAGAACAATTCCCCCCACCCTGGTACGGTCCCGCAGCTGAGCCACCAACATCTCATGGCCAATGGTATCAAATGCAGCTGACAGATCTTATAAAATTAGAATAGACGATCAGCCCTGATCCAATTCACAGCATAGGTCATCGACCAAAGCCACAAGTGCAGTCTCCATGCCATACCCAGGACAAAAACCAGACTGCAAAGTATCAAGGTAACCGATCCGGTCCAGATGCCCCTGAAGCTTCCGAGCCACAACCCATTCAATAACCTTCCCTAAGGGAAGGTTAGAGACTGGCCGATAGCTGGTGGGGGAGTCAACGTCAAGAGATGGTTTCTTGAGCAGAGGCCGCACCACCACCTCTTTGAGGCGGCTCAGCACTCCTCCCTCCCTAAGAGAGGCATTGACAACCCCTGCTAGCAACGGTCCCAATGTCTCCTGGCTGGCCTTAACCAGCCAGGATGGGCACAGATCTAATTCACAACAGGTGGCTCTTACTGCCCCAAGGACATATGCCGCATCGGTGGGTGACACCCTCTAAAATTGATCCCATGAAATCAAACAAGGTGGGGCCTCCATTACCTCTGGTTCACCCACTGTCCTAAGTGCAGCATCGAAGTTGTGGTGAATCCGAGCAATTTTATCCGCAAAAAAGGCAGCAAACATGTCACAGTGGGCACTAGATTATTCCAGTTCCAGGCGGAGAGAGGCCGCACTGACCAGCCTCTGCACCACCTGGAAAAGCTCAGCTGGACGAGACTTTGCAGATGTAATCTACTGCTTTAGCACAGTGCATGCTGAATCCATGATACAAGGAATTCTTCCATCATAGATTTTCTAGCCCATTGTTTATTGAAGTGCCTGCTCAAATACAAAAGTTAAAGTTACACAAAGTTTCTTGAACCTGGACCACAGCTCCATGCCCTTTATTATCCTCATTTGCAGTAGGATAATGCAGTGCAAGAGGGTAAATTTTGTATTTCTGGTTTCATTGACCTGCACATGCACTTTTCTTGAGCTACAGGAGCTGACCACTGTTGGAGACAGAATACTGGGATAGATGGACCACTGGTCCAACCTAGTGTGGTTCTTATGTTCTTATTGGCAAATGAACTTCTTGTCAAATTTTGTGGGGGGTTTGCATTTTGTCTCTCAAAACCTGAGGACCTGTTACACTAGGTTGGGAAGCAAGCAAGCGGGGAGGGGGATGCTGTGTGTGTGTGTGTACGTGCACACACACACACAACCATAAAATCAACCTACAGTGAAAATATTGAATACATTCGGAAGCTTATTGACCTTCTGCTGGCACAGAAACTCTGCTACATACGTATGTCTCTATTGGTTCTTCAGAATTTGAACACCAACTTGAGAAGCAAACCCAAGCACACTTGCTTGTAAGTAAGCCTGATGAATTGTAATGGGGTTTACTCATGAGTAAGTGTGCTTACACTTTTGACCTTCATGTGTAATAATAGCAGCATTCTATCATAGTGTATTGGCACTATTGGTCCCAAATTGGACCCCAGAAACTGCAGCACATAACCATTTCAGAACCAGGCTGCTCTCTGAATCTCAGCTTTAGCGACGTACCTGCATGGGAAGCCTGTAGTGATGGCTCACTACCTACAGGGGCTGCCATGGCCTCAGAGCTGCAGCCTCCATTATTGCAGCCCGGTCTAGTCCAGTGGAGCCCATCCCAGCCAGGGAGAAGTGGTGAGTGCCCAGAAGTTGATTTTATTGTATTTAATGTTTATTATTATATTTTTCTGTAAGTTCCCCAGTTGTCGTGTGGTGAGAGGGGTGGGGTAAAAGTGCATTTATAAATAAAGCCAGTGATTCCCCTGAGCCAAACCCATGCCCCATTTCTCCCTCTTCAATCCAAGCCAGCTAATCCCTCTGAGCCAGATCCATGCCCTGTTCCACCCCTCCCAAGGTAACAATTTCCTCACCAAGCAAGCCATATTCTTCACCCTCCCCCAAACCCGTGCCCCCTTTTTTAAATTGGTAGCAGACTTAGTAGCAGTTTTAACTGTAATTTTCCTTTTCTTATAGGCCTGTCAAACTGGCAGAGCTAGCTGTGCTTCGTTGTCAAAACAACCCATACTCAGGGCTCCATGTTCACTGCATTTTCCACATTGGCGGTGATGGGGAAAATGCAGTGAGCAAAGGCAAAGATACAAACATGAATACAGATAAACACAAATCCCTAGATAAACATACAAATACTTGAGCCCATACACAGCCCTAAGAGGCACAAACTTTGTTTCAAACAATCACATACACAGATATTGTACTGGTGCCTAAATTGGAAATCTAAGGCTACAGCTGAGTGTATTGAAATCTATGCTTTACAAGTTAGTTATCGCCCCATGCTGTTATGTTCAGTGCAAAATATTCTGGCCCTTACACTCAGCATTCACTTTGAACCCTCCCATGTGTTGATTGGCTCTAGATTCCCCTACCCAATCCCCTTTACTTCTCTCTCAACGTTTTAGTCATTCTACAACATGCTGATGAAAGGAACTGTAAATTATAGAGTCATGGGAGTGGTTCTATAGTTAAGGCCAAGTTGCACTCTTTGTTAAAATTCAAAGATTCTACTTGGGTTGCTTTTCTTCCTCTGGTCTCCCCTTACACTCCTCCACCACCTCCCTGCTCCAGGTGCCCTTACTTCCTCATGTCATCCAGGCCATATTCCCAGCCCATATTCCAATCTCTGTAATATTCCCTCCAACTACCCCAGTCCCCCACATTCCTTCCTCCCCTAGCAACCCCTGCTTGGAACGCTCCCTTCCCCTGCATTCACCCCTGCCCTAGCAATCCGCACCCTCCCACTACCTCAACAGTCCCTGCTCCCCCTCACAGCCTCTGCACTTCCCTGCAACTCTCACTTCTCCAATAAATCCCCACATGAATTACCTAGCCTCCCCCTGCACCAGAACCACCTACAGTGGTGACAAAGTAATCAAAGCAATTCAGTTTCTATGTCCATCTAACTCCAGGTTTGTCTTCAACTGGGCCTTCTAACAAGAGTGATCAATAAAGATGTTTATAATAGTATATATTCCATCTAACCTCAAAGCAGTTAGCATTGAATAATTGCAGCAAAATCTCATGAGCATCTTTGTAGTAGTATCTGCCCATATAGGTAGCTCTGTTACTGGATTAGTATGTTTTATTTTGATAGGTGCTCTGTAATAACTTAAGAAATTCCAATAGATCCTTCATTTTAAAAATGAGACAATGTAGTTGCAATGAATATTGACAATCCTTAAAAATAGTTTGCCATTATTCTCAATTGCCTTTTTACTATAGATGCAGTGAGTAATTTCTCCCTACTACAGGCTTATGATCTTTAGGCCTTATGTTTGCTGCTGTTCCTTCATTAGGTATTCAATAGAGTGTGCATGTCGTTTTTGTTATTACAATAACAATAATGAAAATTGTCATTTTCACTATTGTTATTGCAATAACAAAAATGACAAATAATAAAAATGACATTTTGTTTTTTAAATAAAGGGAAAAAAATGAAAAATTTATTTCCTGCTATAACTTTTTCGTTCATTATTCAATTATGATGGAACTTGGTGAGATTGTATCCACAATGGAGGGCACTGCATGCACCAATATTCAAAACAATTAGATAAAGGAAACCAATTGTAGAAGCAATTGAACATTGTGATTTTGAGAAAAGCTCCATACACATTCATGGCTACAACTTCATTATCTTCCATCCACTTTGCATGAAACCTGTGAATATTATATCACTCCAAAAGCTGAACACACCTGTCAATTATCAGAAAGTTTAGATGTAGGGTCCTGATGGTATAAGACATTAACTTGAAAATACATTTCCAGCTGTAACATTTTTATAGTCCATCCTGTTTACAATATATTTTGCAAGAATGTAGCACATACCTTCTCTGTCATCTTTGCCACACTACAGGACAATCTGATAAAGAACCCAATTTTATAAGCAATTGAAGTTGTCCCCTTGAAGACCATATTTCAGATAAATAGCAGCACATGCAGTGCAAGTCAGAGGCAGGCACCTGGCATGGCAGCGGGAGAGAGACTGTAGGAGGGAGGATGGGGAGCAACCCCAAAGACTGACATACACATACACTGGCCAATTACTGCATGATTCTAGCTTTACAGGACCAATCAGTAGTGGCTTTGAGGCGGGCATAGGGGGCGACCCTCAGGCAGGCATAGAAGGGACATAACCGGGACTTTGGGGATAGCATCCCAGCAATCAGGAGACATAGTTTATACATCCAGGCTGGCCAATTATCATCACAACCACATTCTGCAGCACTGTGACAGAGGACATAAGAGAATCTCTATTGACTCTTTCCTAAACAGATGTTCTGACTTCCCAGTAACAAGTAGGGGAGAGTTGTTGGAATGGTCACAGCACATAATAAGGATATTTGGTTGACATTTCTGATGGCCAATTGACATCACAATCACAAACCAATCTTATACCACAGTGACACGTAAGAGAATCCCTGGCATAGACTCCTTCTCTGTATATGCTATGCAGGCATATAAAATTGGGACCCTTTATCACATCTTTATGATATTTGGTAGAAATGATCATGAAAGTGTGATATAGATCCCTGCCAAATTTCATGCACACTGGTTGGACTGTAAAAATGTTACAGTCAGACATACATGTATAGGTTAATTGCTTATACCACGAGGACACTTTATCCAATCCTTCTGAAAGTTGGAATAGATATCAAATATGGGAAGGGGTATAAGCATGGCAAGTTTCATCTACATTAAATGTGAGGCAAATAAGTTAAGAATGTATATAAAGGTTTTTGCAAAATAAAATAATTCAACTGCTCCTAAAATTTGATTCCTTTATCCAATCCTTTTGAAATTTGGTGCACATAATGCCACCCATATGAGGTATAATCACTTCATGTTTCAGTCAAATATAGTGAAACACATAAAAGTTACAGCCACATATGTGTGTTCAATTGAAACCAATGGAAAACAAAAACAAAAACAAAAACGAAAATGAAAATGATAATGATAATTTGATATTAATGAAAATGACAGATTTAAGTAACAAAAACAAAAATGACATAGGCCCCTGGTGCACACCTCTAGTATTCAATGAAAAAAGAGTCTTAAAAAAAAGTTTACTAAAAATCAATATCAGTCTACAGGGAAATTCCAACTGCTTCATGTGCCAGATTCAACAGAGCTACTTAAACTGATAAATTACACAGTGAAATCAGTGACACAAATCTCATTTAGAATGTGATCAATTTTATTTCTGTTTCCCAAATGAGAACAGTTGTGGCTCAAAGTTAGTGAGAAGAACTAACAAAGAGATTATTATTTTTATTTATCATTTAAATAGCACTTTGAACATTCAGAGTACTTTCCAATTCTTACCTTGTTCACCCTGAGACCAGCCTGCTCACAGAACATTATTCCCGCTTTTTCAGAACTGAGATGAGACCCACTAGCCTGCTCTGACCCACTAGCCTCGACCCCCACACTTTCGAGTTGTCTGGGAGGGGAGTGGGGCTAATAGAGTAGAGAGAGTTGGAAGCTAGTAGCGGTGTAGAATGGGAAATTTAGAGTATTCTCCTTTAAAAAAAACTGGAAAATTCTAGGATCAAAAAACCTACAGTTTAAGAGAGGAGTTAAGGCTCTTACAAATTCACTTGTGCTCCCAAAATCATGGAAATGGTAAGTTAAGGCTCTCACCTTAACTTGCATGCCATTTAAGCAGTAAAGATGTTGTACAGGCTCACATATTGTGCTCGTTTACAACTTAGGCTCCAAACATCCCCACACTTTGCCTTTAAATATGGATCTGTATTTAAATCTGGAAATCGTGGGAACTGAACTGCAAGCAAATCCAAACTGCAATTTCATCCATATGACCACCTCTAGCTGTGTACAGGGAGACAGGACTGGGGGCAGCCAGGAAATGTGGAAGTGTGTTATGGGGAGGGGGCGACAGGTGGTCGGGGAGTGTTTATGGGGGACAAGACTGAGAAATGGGTGATTTATATGCCTGGACAAGGCTGGGGGGCAGGTAGGGGTGGGGATCAATGTTTGTATGGGGAGGGGGTACCCCGATGCTGGGGGATATATATGGGGGGAGAAGGCTGAGAGATAGGTGATGGCAAGGTTTAGCGGAAAGCCAGGGGTGGGGGATAAGTGTATGTATGGGTTATGTGTCAGTTGGGTTGGGGAAAACATCATCTTCAAGTACTGGGAGGATGTTCATGGGGGAATCAAGTTGATGGATATGGTTTGTGTACTGAGAGACAAGGCTGGGGGCAGCCAGCATGGGGTGGGAAGTAGTTTGTGTATGGGCAATGAACAGCCAGATGCTGGGAGGGTGCGTATGGCGGTGGGGTGGGGAACAAAGCTCCATGTCAGTCAGGAGTGGGGATTATAAATTATGACTACAGTGGAGACAGAGATGAAGTCCATAATATTAGGACAAGGAGGAGATTGCTGTCCCCAGCTTCAGTATTGCCCCCAACCTGCAGAGGAAGAGGTTCGGGGCTGAAAGACCAAGGCAAAGTGTGGGAGCATGGAACCTAAGTTGTAAGTGAACACAATATGTGAGACTGTACAATGTATTTACTGCTAATAGGTGCACAAGTTAAGATGGGAGCCTTAAATTACAGTTTCCATGCTTTTTGGAGCACAAGTGAATTTGTAAGAACCTTGACCCCTCTCTCAAATCATAGGGTTTTTGATCCTAGAATTTTACTGCAGGCAGGACACAAATGTGCTTGCTGGGCAGGACCAAGTTAAATGCAAAACATCTTCACTTCAGTTCCATGGAGATTCCCTGGAAATGATGATGGTGCAACTTGAAGCAGATTCCCTTTCCTACTTTCAACTCACCCATATGTTTTACTGAGCTCAGCCAACATCAGGGGAGACCTTCTGGCATGGAGGTCAGTGGGACACTCTGCAGCCATTCTGCAAATCTTAGGACAGGAGTGGGGAACCTCAGGCCCAGGGGGTAAATCCTATCCAGGACTAGGTTTTTTTGGATCCTTTCCAGTTCATTGATCTGGCCCTTGGATCCATCAAGCACTGAAACATTGAGTGCAGGGTGTGAGGGCATGCACACAAGGATAGGGGACAGATCCATGACCTGGACCCTGCACTTCCGGAACTCATCCCTTAAACATCCCCACCCACCCAACTTCCATGATACCCTCAGAGTTTTTACTAATTTTAAAAATAGTCCCTGGGAGGACTCTGGTTCCCCACACCAGCCTTAGGAAAATATTGCACAGATCCAGAGCCAGGCATGTCAAGCAGGTTGTCACAAGTATAAAACAATAGAAATTAGGAACCAGTTCTATTACAGAGGCACGCACTTCCCCCTAAATTGTACTGGTTCTGCAGATTTAGTAGGAATAAAAAATAGGAAGAACTGGACAGGAGTGACAAAGTTAACATTGGGTAATTTCAGATGTTACGAGATCACAGTCAACCACAGCGAACCACAATCAATCCTGCAGCGGGGCCAAAGAGCCCTGAATATTTGATTGGTGATCGCCAGATTTTCACCACAGACAATCACCAGTAGGGAACAAAGTCAACCACCCTTCTGGAGGTCAGGACCAGACCATCTCCGGAAGGGTGGTCAAAGCAATTGCCACCAGGAAACCACAAAAAGTAATGACTGAACAGCAACCACCAGCCGGAAGCAAACAAAATGATCCCCTTCCAGGCAACGAGCAACACACAGACCAGGGAGGGAGATTTAAAGGGCACACAGCAGCAGGGGAACATGGCAGGATGGAGCAAGGCAGAAGGGTGAGGAGAGTGGAGGGCAAGCAAGGAAGGGAGGAGGAGGAGGTGGTGGTGGTGGTGCTGGAGATGGAGGCAGTGGCAGAGGAGCAGTAGTCAGGGCAGGCCACCCCAGAGGGGACAACCATCCAGGGGACAGAGGCACTGCAGAAATGGCTAAGGAGAGTGAGGGTGGGCCCACACAGCGACACAGAGGCATGGAGGGGTGGCACCTGGCAGGAGGGGAAAAGGGAGGCGGGCCACGGGGCTGAGGGACACAGGCAACTAACCCCGCCATTACGACCCACAGATCCGGAAATGGGCCCGGGAGCCAGAGCCCCCGGAGGTGACAGGCAGAGGGCAAGCAGAGGAGGAGGAGGAGCAGAAGGGCACATGCGGGAGACGGTGGTACCATCAAGGGGGACAATGGGGGCACAAAGAGACCCAGGACTTTATAAGGATCTGGGGGTCCCTGGATCACCAGGTGGAACTAGCAGTAAACATGCGGAACGAGCATGTCTACAACACAATAGTGTGGGACATGGAGACAGCAGGGCACCACAGGACAGTGGCCCAATGCCACTCCAAGGTGAAGGTGCTCAAGAGGGGGTACAAGGCAATAAAAGACAATAACCGGCAGCCCGGACATGAAGCTCGGACCGCCCCTTACTATGACACCCTAGACTGCATCCTACACATGAAAGGCTCCATAGTCACCCCACAGCTCGTGGGGAGCACTGTGGTTCACGGCAGGGAACGTGCTGAAGTACCCCCACCCCTGGCAGCCCCGCAAGAAGGCACCAGCTCCGGGGGCCCAGCCCCCCAAGAGGAATGCCCCAGGACCTTGGGGAGCAGCAGGCTCCCCTCATGCACCAGTGCAGGGAGCCCACACCCACAGTCCACCTATGGAGGATCCGAGGCCGGCACACCGGGCACCCTCAGCCAGTGGACGCAGGGGGAGCATAGCCACACAGAGGGACCAGCCTCGGAGGACTCTGAGACTGACATTAAGGGTAGGCAAGCGGGTGGCAGGGGGAACAGCCTGTAGGGGACAGGCCAATGGGTGGGGGGGAACCCAGGAACCCCGAACCATGGAAAGGGAGTTGAGGGGCACCAGGGTCTGCCAGGGCATAGAGCAGGGGGGACAGGTGCAGCAGGCTGGCCACCGGTGCCAGCATGTAGAGATGGGGGGAGCGACAGGATGGTGACCGGGCTGAAGCAAGGGTAATTCAACCCACCCCGAACCATTTCCCTACAGCTCACGGCGTGTTCTGGCACACAGAACCATCAGGTGAGGGGGACAGTGGGGAGAAGCCGCAGGAGCAGTTGGAGGACCATGGTGAGGCTCCATGGCAGGGGGGTGGCATGGGGGAAACTGGGGTGGGGGGTGCAAGGGAGGGCCAGCCCACCACCCACAGCACTGCAACGGGATGGTTGGCAGGCAACAGGGCTGGACTAATTGACCCCATTGTGCACACCAACAGGGTAACCAGCTGTGGCCCCTCCAGCCGAACCCGTGCCCCTGGCGCAGCAGATGTAGGAGCACAGGGCATGGGTACAGCACTGGAGGAAGGAGCAGATGGAGGAGATCATTTGGATCACCACCAAGCAGGGGTAGCAGATGATAATGGCCATCAACCGCATGAAGGCGGCCACAGAGAGGGCCCTGCAGCAGGTGGAGGCCAGGGACCGGAGGCTGCAGGCGGAGCCTGGAACTGAGACGGGAGCACAACAGGCAGGTGGAGGCATTTGGGTGGCTAGAGCAGGCCATAGATCAGATGGTGGTGGAGCACTCGCGCAAGATGGACCGGTCCCACGACATAGGCACATCACTGCTGCTACATGCGGGGACCATGAGTGCATACGTGATGGCAGCCACTCCGCCAGGCACCCTGCCGGCTCCTGCACCAGTGCCAGGCCCTGAAGTGCCCCCACCTCCCCCTCCCCCTCCCTAGCCACCGGAATGCCCGCAGGGCCCGCACATCCACCTCCTGGTCCCACCAGGCCTCCGGAGATAGCACCGGAGCAACCCTCAACCCCACCGGCCATTCCGAACACGGAGGCCTCCCAGGACACAGTTGGGGACATGGACAGCGGGGGTGAGGGGAGCTCCCAGAGTTCCATGCCACCTGCAGGGTGGCCGAGGGGATGGCCCAGGAAGCACCAGGGTCGGGGGGAAGGGGGAGGGGGAGGGATTAGGAGGGGGGCACGTGGCCACACTCAGCACAATAAACGTATGGGTGGAAATGATCTCTCACGTTCTTATTGAGTGTCTCTGTACAGTGGTTGGGGGCAGTGGGATACCCGCAGGCATGGGCCGGGTACAGGTGGTGGCCACTGAGGGGAGGGAGGAGCCCTCAAACAGCAGCATCTCTGACAATCTGCCTTGCCAGGGCAGCTTGGATCCGCTTGGTGTAGCAGTACTCTCTCGGGTTATCAGCGTTCATGTAGAGCAACACGGGTCTGGATGGGTGCTGGAGCATGGGGAGCTCGAGGGTGGCCCAATCGGTCTTGCGCACATTGTGCAGCACACAGCAGGCACCAATCAAAAGGGCCGAGGTCTCTACTGTGTAGTCCAGTCAGCCTTCTAGGCACCTCCAGCGCTGCTTGAAGGCACTGAAGGCTCTCTCTACCATGGTCCTGGAGGCACATAGGCAGGTGTTGTAGAGCGCCTCCACAAGGTTCCTGGCGACCAGGTACACCTTCATGAGCCATCAGAGGAGGGGATAGGCCAGGTCCCCCAGGATGCAGGGGGGCATCAGCACCCCCTCGATCCTGGACATATCCATGTTCACATGGTACATGACTATGCATACCCATATGCAGGTAGCCAGGTGGATCGCATCTGTGGAGATGCGCATGAGGTCTGCGTGCACCTGGAACCACTCCGTGTGCATTCCGCAGGCACCCCTCTGTCCCGCATCCATGGTGGACAGTGTATTCAGTGTGGTCGGGTGTGCACCTCTATTGCCCAAGGGCTTGCCCCACCCTTGCACCTGTGCGGGGTGCCCTGAGCACCTGTGCTCGCCCCCTTGCCCGAATTCCTGGCCGCCCCAGCAATGGCTAGGCAGCTGGAGCACGGAGGTTGGGTTCGCCTCCCTTGAGCACACCTGCACTCCAGGCACGGGTGCTCGTGCCCTGGGCCCACATGCACCCGGGCAGGTGGTCCACACAGCTGCTTGCCTGTTTTCATCACCTCCCTGCTATCTGTGTTTGCTGCCTGTCATCCACGCCGACCTGCTATCAGTGTTGGCTGTACTTGTTGTGCGCTTGGTTCCTGCAGCTGTGTTGGGTCTGCGCCCCACGCCTCGCTCGTTAGCCGTCCTATGTAGCGGCCTGTGGGCTTATTGCGTGTCCTTGGAGCTCCCCTGCTTCCCTCCCCAACCCACCTGGAACTGTGGGGCCCCTCTTTCCTTGCTGTTAGTACCCACTGCTTGCTGAACCATGGCCGACAGTGCTTCCCCAGGGCTCCCACGCCCCACAATGCCTGGCGCCCCCCATAGCTGGACATCTTGCGAGAGCATGGCCCTGTGTGACTTGTGGCATTCCCAGGCCGTGCAACTGCTCCTGTGCTGCCCAGATACCCTCTCTGGTGCCTATGCGAGTATGAGCTCCGGCCTTCGCTACATTGGCTATGAGACCAGCGCCCGCACATGCCGGCTGTACGCGGAGGCGCTGGGCCTCCATCCCTTTCCCAATGGATGCATTCCAGAGAGGAGGTGCTCGCATGTGGGGTGGTCCATGGCAGAGACTGTGTCTTCCCTTTCTGTGTGCAGCCTGGCCACCTACACAACCTGTCTGGCAGAGAGGAGCCCTGCCCTGGCTGTTTCCTTCTTTGGATGTGTCCATGGGATGCATGGGTACCAGCAGTCATGTGGGGCGGTGTATCACCACCGGTTGGAGCTTAGGCACCTTCCCTGGCCCCCAGCTGCTGACTATGGCTTGTCAGAGCCCACTGGAGTGGAGCTGGCAGCTCTGGCTGGTGTGTGGTCCCGTGCTAATGTTCAGGTGGGGTTCGCTGTGCAGGATCCATTCGAGGCCTACTACCTTGTCACCCACCACATGTCTGCTGGGCATGCTTCAGTGGCCCCACTACGTGCATCTGGTGAGCCACCCCACCCCAGGCCCCTTCATGACCACCTGCAGGTGGCTGTGAGACCCCCGCTGTCTTTGGTACCCTGGCTGCTGCCCATGCCATGTGCTCCTGCCTCCTCCCTGCCGCCTTGGGTCACTTTCTGCTCGCTCCATGCTGTATCGGGCTCGCTGCTGTTCAGGCTGGTTCCAAGGGGTCCATTGCCCTTGCCTGTGTCTCTGGGCCTCCTCCTCAGGCAGCCCCTGTCCTTCGCTACCTGTGGTGTTACCCTCCATGGCCAGCCCCGCCTGTGACTGTGTCCTGCTCTCCGAGCCAGCTACCGGCTCTCTGGGTGCTGTTATCGTCCCTTGTCTGACCGCCCGCTCACCTGTGCCCATGGCCCGGACCCCCCACCCCCTGGGTGCCTCTATGACTGTGCGGGTCTGCGGCCCCTGGACTGTGCCTCCCGGTGTCCTCCGGGGATGTGTGTGTTCGCCTGTGTGATGCATCAGTTCCGGCTCACCTCCATCCCCATCAGCACATTTGCACTGGCACGGGGGATCCCTGCTTGCCTCCTGGACCTTGCTCAGACTGCTCTGGTGCCATTCCCTATGTGTTTGCCCTCTGCCTGTGACATTGCTCTGTCCCTGTGGGGACCCCTGTGCTTTGGGTTGCCTGTGTTGCTGTTGGGTGGCCCTTGCTGACAGTGCTGTTGGTGGGGTTCTGGGTGCCATTCCCCGTGTCCTGGTCTGTCCCCAGGTCAGTTCCCTCCACTTCCATGGCCCGCCCCCCCCCCTTTTTCAGTTGTGCTGTGTGTGTTGGCTGTCCCGGTGTGCTCCCCCCATTTCCTTCCTTTCCCATTTGGGTGTGTTTGTGCCCGGCCATGTGTTTGTGTTGTGTGTTCCGCTGTGTCCTCGGTTTCCCTGTGCCTGTTCTGTGTGACGCCTCGGCCGCTCTTCTCCCTCCTCCCTGTCCCTTCCTGTTTCCCTTCTGTGGGTATTTCCTTTAGGCACTTTTGGCTTCCTTTGCCGTCAGTCGGCCATGTCTGCCTCCTGTCCCTCCCCAGTGTCTTCTGGGTGTTCTAACCACGGCCCGGAATCAGCATCACATCTGTTGCACTGCCCTGGGCCGTGTTCCGGCCGTCCATTTCCCTGCCATGGTCCTGCTCCTGTCACATCTGTTCGGGACTGTCCTGGACCATGGGGGTGGGGGCGTTAGCCGGCTCGCCACCATTGGGAATCCACCATAGAGACCTGGGAGCATGTAACGTCTGAAATGACCCCATTGTCTAGGACCCAGATACTGCCACTATTACTTAGTCAGTGCAGCCTAATTCTTTTCAATATTCCTTTCCCTTGCTGTTTTATAACCTCTGCTATGGCTCACTATGCACATGAAGTCTAATGTACTAGGATGCAGTTACCAACCTCTGTTGTCAAAGATTCCTGTTAATCTCATTTCGTATACCAGTAGGACACTAATGCATATTTACAGAATGTTTCAGTGACTCCTGCCCAGACAGCTATAAATGATTTTGAAGATGAAAGCTTTTTACAATTGAATAGGAGATGACGGTCTTATTACTTCTCTCTTTAATTTTTAAATTAATTTAGAGCACAATTTACCAGCTATAAAGTGCTCTGAAAGTGCTGAGAAATTAATCACATTAAATGGATTCCATTATAAATCACTTTCTTTACACAACACGCGTTAGGAGAAAAGTGCAGGTTATAAAGTAGTGCATCAAAGCATGATTCTCAGTGTTTCACCTAAACAGAGAATTCATTCCAGACAATTAAAAAAATAATAAATAAAATAATAAATAAATAAATAAAAATAAATTACTATGTTTGTGAAAAAAAATATATTTGAAAATGAGGAAAATAGCTGACAATGAGCCCTCTTTGTGCAAAGTTGCAGTACCACTGTGGGGAAATTGCATTTTACCTAGTAATTTCAGAAAAACCTCTTGATATTCATAAGGGGAAAGACACTGCTACATTTTATACTATTACTCACTTCTCCTGCAGCATTTTCTGTAGTTTCAGGTTGTTCAGAAAGCAAAAGTTTTAGAATCAGAACTACAGTTCAGAATATGGTAAGAAAGAATGGCCAAACAGGGCCATAGAAAGGATGCTTTGTAGGGATGGACGAACGTGATTCGGAAGTTTGAAGTTCGGACCGAACTCGACCACTTCGGTCGACTGAACCGAACTCAATTTTCGAACCGAACCAAATTTCCGAACTCGGTTCTGTTCACCCATCCCTATAAGATAATATTCCATTTAGTTCAATGGGGTTTGAATTTCTGAACTCTGTTCGGAAGTTCGGAGTTCGGACCGAACTCGAATAGTTCGGTCGACCGAACCGAACTTCCGAACTGAACCAAATTTCCGAACTCAATTCTGTTTGTCCATCCCTAATACTTTGATCAATTACATGTAAGAATGACAAAATGCTGTAAGAGATAAAGAGCTGTTTTTTTTAATTGATGTAAGTGGGATGGACCAAACTAACTGGTAGCCTCCCAAAAGCCTGCCCTGCACTTACAAACCAAAAACACTGTCAGATGGGGGTACTGATAGGGTTTGCCATATATGCAATTTTTGTCAGAACACTTATGAAAAATACATCTTGCAGGGTTTGCATTTGTGCCCACAGGGCCTGCAAGATGTATTTTTCATAAGTGTCCTGGAAAAAATTGCAACCCTACTGATGAATTTGGCTATGTGATTTACAAGGACATCTTGTGGTTATTTGTAGACCTTGAGATTTTTTTATTTATTAATGAAATAAAATAAAATAAAATAATAATAATAATTATTATTATTATTAATTATAAAAATTTATATATAGCACCAGAAGTGTACCTGGCGCTTTACAGAGAATAAAATAGACATGGTCCCTGCCTGAGAGCTTACAATCTAAAGACAGGGGGAGGGGAGACAGGGAAGGGGGAACAGAGGGAGAGACAAGGGATGCAACATTCATGAGAATGCGAGAACTCAGGTGCACGTTCTTGGCTTGGTTACAGTAAATTGGAATTTGCAGATAACAGGTGGGGGATAATCCTGGGTGAGGATGATTAGCAGGAGTTAGGAAAGACGGAGCGGAAGAGGTGGGTTTTGAGGAGGGACTTGAAGGTGTGGAGGGTGGGGGAAAGGCGGACGAAGGCAGGGAGGGAGTTCTAGGCATGCGGGGCAGCTAGGGAGAAGGGACAAAGATGGTTGGGGGAGCAGTGGAGGCGTGGGAGGGTGAGGGAGGGAATGGGAGAGGAGCAAGTGCTCAAACAGGGGTTCGGAGGGAGATCAGAGCAGAGGTAGGGGGGGAGCAAGGTTATGAAGGACTTTTTAGGTGAAGATGAGGAGCTTGTGCAGAATACGCTCAGGAAGGGGAAGCCAATGGAGAGAGGAGAGGCTGCACATGGTCAAAGCGACAGGCTAGGTGGATGATCCTGGCAGTGGAGTTTTGAACAGAGATGAGGGAAGTAAGGTGAGACCGGGGAAGGCCAGCGAGGAGGAGGTTACAATAGTCAAGGTGTGAGATGACTAGGGCGTGGATGAGGGCAGAAAAGAGCAATGTTGTGGAGGGAGAAGTGGCAGGATTTGGCCACGGAGTCAATGTAGGTAGGGTTTGAAGGTGAGGAGCGAGTCGAAGATGAAGCCCAAGCTATGGGCTTGGGGGACAGGGAGGATGGAGACCCCGTCAATGGCAATTGACAGGGAAGAGGGAGAGGTAGGATTGGAAGGGAAGATAAGGAGTTCAGTTTTCGCCATGTTCAGTTTGAGTTGGCGTTGAGACAACCAGGCGGAGATATCGGAGAGACAGTTGGTGAGACGAGCTAGGACAGAGGGGGAGAGGGAAGGAGTGGAGAGAAAGAGTTGAGTGTCGTCAGTGTATAGGTGGTTTACAGACAGAAGGTCTGAGTGCATGCATCTTTATTTCTATTTTACTTTTGGATTTAGTTGCTTTCCCCTTCTCAGAATGTTCTGTTGCTTGGGCAGGCAGAGAAAATAAGCGACATCTCTTGCTCTCCAGTACAGGATAATAGGTGGCATGAATATTTTAGTAGGGAGGGGGCTCTCGTCTTGTGACAGCTGCTATCCCCTCTGCTTCTTACTCCTCATAAAGCAGGGAAAGTTCTTGCAATAGCTGTTCCTCCTATTATTATTTGGGCTGCTGTTCCCCCTGCTGATGCTCCTCTACTAGCGTTGCCATATATGCACATTTTTAGAGGACACTTATGAGAAATACAGGTTGCAGGGCTGCTTTGACTCTAATGCAGCCCTGCCACTTGTATTTCTCATAAGTGTCCTCTAAAATGTGCATATATGGCCACCCTATCCTCTGTCAAGTGGATAAAAACTTGTGTTAGTGGTAGCCTCATCCTTTACATTTTTTTTAAACCTCACCTGAATGTCCATGCATTAAGCTACATCAATGACTGACTATTCCATGCAGATTCTCAGATAACAACAGCCTGCCTGTTGTCATTTCCCACCCTGCTACAGTTTGTGCTATTCGTAAGCTCTGAGCTGGGACTGCAGTCCTCCGAGTGCCTGTATGGGAGGAGCAAAGGGTAGGACTAAACGGTCATTTTCACAATGGAGAGATGTAAAAAGTAGTGTGCCTCAGGGATCTGTATTGGGACCAGTCCTGTTTAATGTATTCATCAATGATTTGGAAAAGGGTGTTAAGATCAAATTTGCAGACGACAGCAAGTTATTCAAGGTAGTTAAAACACGAGCAGACTGTGAGGAACTGCAATGGGATCATACGACACTGGGTGCCTGGGCATCTAAATGGCAAATGAGATTTATTGTGGACAAGTGCAAAGTGCACATAGGGAAAAATAAGCCAAACTATGCATACACAATGCTGGGTACTAAGCTAGGAGTTACCACTCAGGAAAAGGATCTGGGGGTGGTTGCGGACAATACACTGAAATCCACAGCGCAATGCGCCACAGCAGTCAAAAAAGCAAACAGAATGTTAGGAATTATTTGAAAGGGAATAGAGAATAAAACTGAGGAGGTCATAATGTCTCTATACAAATCAATGATGCGACCGCACCTCGAATATTGTGTGCAGTTCTGGTCGCCCCATCTCAAAAAAGACATAGCTGAACTAGAAAAGGTACAGAGAAGGGCAACAAAAATGATCAAGGGCATGGAAGGGCTCCCGTATGAGGAGAGGCTTGGTAGGTTGGGGTTCTTCAGTTTGGAGAAGAGATGACTGAGAGGAGATCTATAAAATCATGAGTGGTGTGGAACTAATAAACAAGGAGCAGTTATTTACCCTCTCAGTTAGTACTAGAACTAGGGGACACTCCATGAAACTCATGGGTGGCAAGTTTAAAACAAAGAAAAGAAAATATTTTTTCACTCAGCGTATAATTGGGTTGTGGAATCTACTGCCAGAGGCTGTGGTAAGGGCCAGTACTATAGCGGAGTTTAAAAAAGGTTTGGACAAGTTTCTGGAATATAGATCCATTAGCAGCTATTAGCCAGACAGGATCAGGGAACATGAATAAGATGGGGGAAAACAACAGGAAATGGATCCCTCATTGTGACCTGTTGGGTGCTTCTCCCAAGCCACCATGATTGGCCACTGTTGGAGACAGGATGCTGGGCTAGATGAACCATTGGTCTGACCCAGTATGGCACTTCTTATGTAGCAGTGATAAAGTCAATGAGATTCTGCAGACACAAGTGCTTTTGGAATTGCAGCTATGGGTTTTATATCATCAAGACAATTGTTCTGGATGTAGTAACTCTTGGGGTCCCTTCAAGTTCTGAGGCCACTTTTATTTTTATTTATTTAGTTATTTATTTATTCAATTTGTATCCTGCCCCTCCTGCGAACAGCTCGGGGTGCTGTTTTTATACATGACAAAAATGGGTTCTTACAATTGCTTGAGATAACTCCAGGTGTTATAATTGTTAGTTTTGTAATGTGTGAACGCACTACTCCCCCTTTATACAGCAAGATCTCACAGCCCTGTAAGAGTCGCATCTGGGCTGCTTTCACACATGACAAAAGTGGGGTATTATAATTGCTTGAGATAATACCAGGTATTATAATTGCTGGAGTTTTGTAATGTGTGAATGCACTATTCCCCTTTTATGCTGAGAGATCTTGGGTCATTGTAACTACCACCAAATGTGGCCGCATTCACAACTGTGGCAGTGAGACCCACGAGGAAAGCCGCGGCAGTGGGGAGGAGCCGAAGAGCAGAAGAAGAGCCGGTGCGAACAGGGATGTGCCGCGGCTTCCCTCCAGTGTGACCAGGGATGTGCCACAGCTTCCCTCGCGCATGTCAGGGCGCAAAACCCTGCCCTGACATGTGCGAGGGAAGCCGCGACACATCCCCATTCACACTGGCCCTTCTTCTGTTCTCCGGTTCCTCCCCGCTGCCACGTCTTCCCTCACGGATCTCACCGCCGTAGTTGTGAATGCGGCCTGTGGCTTTTACAATGACCCGAGTTCTTGCAGCATAAAAGGGGAATAGTGCATTCACACGTTACCAAAAAATGTGGAATTATGATACCCGGTATTATCTCCAGTTATTATAATAGCCCATTTTGTAAGGTGTGAAAGCAGTCCTGGTGGGTCTTACAATTTTCATTTTTTATAGATTTTCCTTCAGTCTTATCATTGTTAAATATTATCCTTTTTCAGTTTTATCCTTTAAACCAAGATTAGCTTATTTACCAATGTAACTTCTCCTGTATTTGTGGAATTATAGTTTTATGAGCATGCAGTAGACTTATCTTGAACAATTTCCCACTTTTGTTAACACTTTGAGTTTTTTTATTCCAGTGGTAATGCCAACCTTGGAAGTTAATGAGATGATCTGGGGTGTTAGCAGTAAAAGGAACACATTAGACACTACTATAAACAGCACGTGCACCACCTTCCACCTCCATGAAGCAAAAGCCACAGCAGGAG
Source organism: Sphenodon punctatus (assembly GCA_003113815.1). Classification (NCBI taxonomy): domain Eukaryota; kingdom Metazoa; phylum Chordata; class Lepidosauria; order Sphenodontia; family Sphenodontidae; genus Sphenodon; species Sphenodon punctatus. The sequence goes on from QEPC01011848.1 coordinate 205,879, forward strand.
ATAGCTACCATGGTGGCCAACAATGTCGGACTAGATCTGGGTCAGGTTATGGCAGGTTATAACAAATGTTATAGCCCACTGTGGCCCGATCAGGCAGATGGTAACCAGGACTGTAATTCCAGAAGTCTCCCAGATTGCAGCCCAGGCTTGCTGCTGACATGCCCGGGAGCAATCCCGGGCAAAAATCTGGTGGCACAATCCAGTGGCTTGTGGGCCAAAGCAGGCCTCAGCAGGCCAAAGTGGGCCACTGTCACATTTGTTAATACCCAGAGATTCAGGTTTGCACCTGGACATAATGAGTTTCTAGAATCTACCAGCAACATATATAAACCAATACTTCTAGATTCTACAGATTTTGTCACTGAGAATTGAGTTGGTGTTGCTGAAACAATGTCTCTTTTCACATCTGCTGTGTTCTGCGCAAAGTCTGGATGTGTTGGTCCATGGTTTTTTAAATTATGCTGGCACAGTTTCCATACTGTGAATATGGGTATGTGATAATGCATAAAATATCCATATTATAGTGAGAGTTATTTACACCTCCAGGCCAACATTTCAGGAAGGTCTGTCTAGATGCGCACATTTCTCTGACTTAGATAAAGAACAGCAGTTTTTCAAAACCATAAGCTAAAACAGAGATATGGGACTCCTTACTTGCTGGCCAAATCGGGCCGGAGATTTTCTTTTTTATTATTAATTATTCCTCTTTTCCATTCCTGGATCTGGTCTCTGGATCCAGCGCCTACTCCTGAATGCTAAAGGAGCATGTTCGGAGGGAAGACAGCAGAAATGAGGGTGTGCACTTAAGGTTAGGGGATGGATCAACAGGCAGATCCTTGGTCCAGACACTCTTTTCCTATTCTTACTCAGTTACTCACCCATTAAGAAATTTACTTAGGAAACTAAGGGTGCAGGCCTCCGTCACTGAAGTGAATGGCAAAACACCCATTGTCTAGAGAGTGTGCAATAAGCAAACAGCACGATGGAATAAGATCCACCACAAGAGTCACTACAAAACATTTGACAAAAATGAAGGGGAAAAAAACACTTTTCCAGAGATTTAAGCTTTGTCAAAAAAACAAGGGTTTTTTAATAGAAAAGAGTTAATACAAGTTTTGTCCAGCTTTTTACAATGTACAGAGTCCAAGCTCTTCTCTTATAATGTTCATGCCCTGCTATTAGAGAATGGAGGGTTGATCCTCTCTGCGCTTCCCAGGGTCCACAACATTCCTCACCATTAAGCTTACTAGATTCCATCTTTGAAGTGGTGATAAGCTAGTGGGCATTCTGACTTTCCTTGGATTGATTTCAAGGTCCAGTACTTTAGATGTTGTTAGATTTTTTTTTAAAACCTCCATTTTAAATTCCTTACTGACTTGAACTGACCTTGCCCTTCTTTTAAAAAGCAAGTTTGCTCACAATGCAACTTTTTCTCAAGCTTCTCTACTTTCTTTGATGTCATTTGAAATGATTTTTTACACTGTGAGAAATAATGGTCTGCAGGATCAGGGAAATTATGGCACGTGCTGGGGGTGGGATAAGGATTTTATTGTAAAAGGCAGATATGTTAGTTTGATCCATTCCAGATATACAAAGTGACCTCAGCAGCACTAACCCCATGAAGAAAGTTAAGCAGGTAAGTTCTCTTTCTAAAATAATATTCAGCCAGTGTATGGCTTTTAAGGGTGTGCAATTCATTTTCGTTATAACAAAAACAATTTTTTTCTTTTTCTTTTTTGTTATTTTAATAACAAAAATGACAAATAATAACAAAAAAATGAAAATAAATTTTTGTTTTTGAAATAAGGGGGAAACACTGAAAAATAAATTTCTGGCTATAACTTTTTTGTTTGTTATTCAATTCTGATGACACTTTGGGAAATTGTACCGCATACAGAGGGCAGTACATGTACTAAAGTTTGAAATGATTGGATAAAGGGAACCAATTTAAGAAGCAATTGAATGTTGTGATTTTAAGAAATGCTCCATACACATTCCTGGCTACAACTTCTTTATCTTCTGTTCAATTTGCATGAAACCTGGGAATATTATGTCCCTCCCCAAGATTACCAATCCTGCCGAATTACAAAAGATTGAATAAAGGGTCCTGATGTTCTAAGCCATTAACTTGAAAATGCATTTCTGGCTGTAACATTTTTATATTCCATCCTGTTTACAAGACATTTGGCAGGAATGTATCCCACACCCTCCCCGTCATCTCTGCCAAACTACAGGACAATTTGATAACGGGCCCAGATTTTATAAGCAATTGAATTTATGCCCTTGAAGACCATTGTTCAGATAAATAGCAGCACCTGCAGTGCCAGTCAGAGGCAGGCACCTGGCAGGGCAGAGGGAGGGAGGCTGTAGGAGGGAGGATGGGGAGCAACCCAACAGACTGACAGACACATTAACTGGCCAATTACTGCATGCTTCCAGCTTTACAGGGCCAATTGGTGGTGGCTTCTAGGGGGGCATAGGGAGCGGCCCTGAGGCGGACGTAGAAGGGACATAACTGGGACTTGGGGAACAGCATCCCAGCAATCAGGAGACAAGGCTTACCCATCCAGGCTGGCCAATTATAATCACAATCATATCCTGCAGCACTGTGACAGAGGGCATAAGAGAATTTCTATTGGCTCTTTCCTAAACAGATCCTTCTGACTTCCCAGTAACAAGCCGGGGAGAGAGGTTGGAATGGCCACAGCACAAAATGAGGATACTTGGGTTGACATTTCTGCTGGCCAATTGGCAACACAAACAGATCTTATACAACAGTGATACGTACGAGAATCCCTGACACAGGCTTATTCTCTGCATATGCTGTACAGGCTTATAAAATTGGAACCCTTTATCAAATCTTTGCAATATTTGGCAGAAATGATCCTGAAGGTATGAGATACAGCCCTGCCAAATTTTATGTATATTGGTTTGACTATAAAGATGTTACAGTCAGACATACATTTATACATTAATTGCTTATACCACCAGGACCCTTTATCCAATTCTTCTGAAAGCTGGCATAGATAGTAAACTTGTGGAGGGGTATAAACTTGCCAAGTTTCATCTACATTATATGGTAGACAAAGATGTTTATTTATTTCTTTTATTTATTTCTTTAAATTTATTGGCCACCCCCTCATGCCTACGGCATCTCGGGGCGGCTCACAACAGCAAAACAACAATTAAATTTGTTTACATAAAAACAACAATAAGAATAATTAAAACTACCCCCCCAAATGTTCCCCTCCCTCCCCTCCCCCCCTCCCCTCCAACCCCTGCCCCCCTACCCCACCCCCTCCAAAGGCAAACAGCCAAGTCTTACAGACACGTCAAAAGGCCAACAGGCCCAGGGCCAGGTGAGCTTCCTCCGGGAGGGAATTCCATAAACGCAGCCCGGCCACCGAGAACGCCCTCTCCATTGTGGCTCCCCATCTTACACGGGGGACCTCCAGAAAGGTGCCCCCGGTGGACCGAAGGGATCGCTCTGAGACGCGGAGGGCGAGGCGCTCCCCGAGATATGAGGGACCCAGACCGTGCAGGGCTTTGTAAATCAATACTAACACCTTGAATCTGGCTCGGTACGCTATAGGCAGCCAGTGCAGAGCGTGGAGCACTGATGTTATGTTCTCATGCCACCCTGTCTCCGTCAGGAGACAGGCTGCTACATTCTGCACTAGCTGCAGCCTCCAAGCCAGAAACAAGGGAAGTCCCACGTAGAGCGCATTGCAGTAGTCTAGTCTCGAGGTGATGAAGGCATGGATGAGAGTGGCCAGATCGGGCCCGGAGAGGTAAGGTTGAAGCCTCCGAACCAGATACAGCTGTATATACAGCCAAAAATGTATATACAGCTTTTTGCAAAATAACACAATTCAACTGCTTATAAAATTGAATTCCCATATCCACTCTTTCTGAAGTTTGGTACACTTAATGCCTTCCATTAGAGGTATAATCTTTTTATGTTTCATCTAAATATAATGAAAAACAAAAATGTTACAGCTGAAAATGTGTTTTCCATTGAAACCAATGGAAAGCAAAAACGAAAACGGAATTTTTGATATTTATGAAAATGAAAGATTTAAATAACAAAAATGAAAAACAAAAAGAAAAAATTACATGGGTCCCTGGTGCATACCTCTAATGACTTTAACCCATTTAGGGTCAAATCCTGCATGCAGTCTGCATACAAACTGCTACAAGTTCTGCTCAGTACTGAAATGAAGACCTGGAGTGCTATAATGAGCACAAGGAAGTTCTCAGCATGCATCTCCAGCATCCATGAACTCTGCGGACCATGTGCCAAATGTTTTCAACAGCTTAGAGCATGATGGATGCCTGGCTAGGAGGATTGGCTGTGTACTACACATAAACAGCTATTGACCACTATTGGTCATGTGTCCTTACAGGACTGGACTCACGCCAAGTGTGGGCTGCTATTGGTTACAGGCTAGCTATTGGTTTAAAAGGTTTTTGCAAAGCTTATGCTGGGTGTGTGCATGTTGCTGCACCAGTATTACCAATCCAGATGGCTATTACACGGCATAGACATTCCTGTCACAAGCACATCAGTGCACATGCCAACTCTCTAAAAATGTTTCACATGTTAGCATTACGGTAGCATGGAATTTTTTAACTGGGAGGGGGACCCACTGAATGTTAAGAAATGGGCAGGGGGGGGGATCTGCTAGGCAGTGAAGGTTACTGCTTGAAATGGACGTCAATGGTGTAGCTACCGTGGCGTGGGGGGTTGTATTTGCACCCAGGTCCTGCCCGGGGGGTGCATAGGCAGTGCCGGCCCGAGGTAGGGCTGGCCCCCTCACCTGCGACGACGGTGGCGGCAGTGAGAGGGGTGAGGGAGGCGGGAGTGTAGAGGAGCTGGTGGCCGGAAAACAGATCCCCATTCATACCAGTTCTTTTCCCGACTGCCGGCTCCTCCACGCTGTCTCCCCCTCACCCCTCCTGCTGGCTGGTGCTGCCACCACCGCCAGGTGAGAATACAGCCTAATTTCTTCTGCCTCCCCCCCTCCCTGGCTCCAGTCCCTATCCCTCCCCTGTCTCTGCCTCCTAGTAGCACTGCAGCAGCAGCAGCAACAGTGGACACTGATCAGGAGATAAAGCTGTTTGTTTACAAACAACTCCTGCCCATGTGAGTGATCAGAAGGTTGCTACCTTGTAAAGAAGGTTCTTTGAGACGGCGTCTAACATTCTCACAACTGGGTTGTGCATGCTCACCCTATTCAAATAATAGACTACATGATGGTCTCAAGCTCCTCTAGTATAAAAAGCAATCTCCCTCTCAGAATGACAGTTCCTTCCAACCCTTTCTAGAAATATAAGGAAAAAATTCCATGCGGGGCTGGAAAGGTAGGTGTTTGAGATGGTGCCTAACATTCTCACAAGAACCTTCTTTACAAGGTAGCAACCTTCTGTTATTCTTTGAGTGGCTCCTCATATGCTATTTTTTCATGGCTTCGCTGGGTGAGGGAGGTCTGTGGGTGTGCCAGTGCATGGACAGGGCGTGCACACAGCTGCACACACATCCCCACTCACCCCCCACTCAGCCACACCCACGGAGTAACTGCCGCTTCCCCCGGTTGCTCCGTGTGTGGGGCGAGTGGGGGGGTGAGTGGGGATGCATGTTAGGTGGGCATGCACCCCCCCCCACCATGAGTGTGTGCACCACATTGTTCACATGGGGCTCCCCCACCCATGAACACACAGAAATCTGTGTTCATGGCTGGGAGGAGAGGCCCGTGTAAACAGGGCCACATTCTCATAACGGTCTTACTTATACTATCTTAGGTAGGAATTTAGGATGTAAAGCAATATCTATTCTACCTTGGAAAATAAATCTACAAATATGGTTCTGAGATTATTATGGCTGCTATTTCACTAACTTTTCTTAATGAAATTATTGCTAACAGGAATACTGTCTTTAAACCCACAACCCATAACCAGTTCATTTGCGCCCCCCATATAATCAATTCACGCTGCCCTGGGAGCACAAATTAAATGTTTATGGGTGGGGGCAGCATGAACTGATTGTGGGGTGTCTGGTGTGTTTGATAGCAGCACCTCTGGACTGGTTGCACCACATGCGTGCACAAGGCACAGGCAACACTGGCAGCAAGAAGCAACAGGCCCTGGAGGCCAGACTGGCTAAGCTCACCCCCTCCTCTAGTAAGGCAGTGGACACAGTCAGTCTCTCTGCTGCTGCCTGGCTGCCCCTGCAGTGGAACCACTCCTGGGGAGTGGTGGTAGACACTCAGCTGGGGAGGTTGGAAGCATTGGGAGGCCATGCTTGTCTATGGCCACAGTTATAACTCCTAGTCGCTGGATTTTGTATATTTAGAAGCTGTCAGCAGGTCCCGCCCCATCCCTTAAGCCCCGCCCCATCCCTTAAGCTCCACCCATAGTGGGTTTTTGGAGCACGCGCATGCTGAGCACGTGTGCACATGAGGGGCCAATAACTGAGGCTTGAGCCCGGGCCCTTCTCAACCTTGCTATGCCCCATTGTATATAGGAGAGCAGAGCTGCCCATTGATTAAAAGCTACTCTTATTTTCTTATCCTTTTGAAAGTAACAATTTTGCTTGCAATGAGCATGAGGGGTCATAACACTATAGAAAGCTATTGCTGCAGGTTGTTTGTTCAGGAAAGCCAAATGGCTTAAGGCTTTCATCTGTGGGTGGTGTGGCTGCACAGAGTACGGGGCCCACAGAAGTTGTGGGGGTGAGGGTAATCTGGCTGTTGCTTATGTTTGGGTGAGGTCTGATGTATACAGAGAACTGTCAGACCCATCCTCTGAGACAGCCTATGCGCTCACAGGGTGGCACATGCACACACAATGGGGTTCTATGCATGCATGATGGAGTGTAGACACCACACTATCCCCCTGCTGCAGCTCCAAGTTCAGCAGAATGGAAGAGTGGGAGCCCTGGATGAGATGAGGGAGTGGGATGCAAACCAGATCACGATTTTCAGACCTTTGTGGACTGCTAGATGTAGGGCAGTCACTAACGGAGGCTGGACCTTCCCTGCTGTTTCGTTTTTCTCATCACTGCTGTGATGACAGTGAGAGGATAACCACAGGGCCACTGGGAGTGCCTCGATCAGATGGCAAAGATGAATCTCTTTGGGGAAGTAAGTGACTCAGGATTCAGGGAAGGTGAACTGACTGTTGGAGAACTTGTTGCTCTAGATGAGATTTAGACACTCGAAGAAGTGGAGAGCACCCTCGCGAGCAGAGATGTTTTCTGCCCCAATTGTATAGTAATGCAGACAATGCTAGACAGGGGGTACAAGAGGTGTATGTTGGACTGTGGTTTTATGCAAACTGAGAGGGATTTTTACCACCACAGCGGGCGAGATCCCAACAGAACTGTGTGCTGCTGCCTGCCAATGCATTGCTGTGAGCCGTGGTTGCAAGAAACCGGATGGTGACAACACGCAAAGAGAGATTGCTTTTGGTTTCCATTTTTACTTTTGCTTTAAATTTTCACTACAGGTGCCTAATAAAATATGCAATTTGCTCAGGAAACTCAGCCACGTGCTTGCAGGTATAAACCCAGATGTAAACTTCCATGCATGAGTGGGGATAGCAGACAGTGGACCGCCTCCTGGAGTCCTAATTGCCCGCAAGAAACAGCTGGGGTGGCTTTTTCTTCTCATGGTTTATCGCAGCTGAGAGTCATCATAGGGGTGGGATAAGTCCCCTTTGCCACCAAAATGGTGGCGACGGGGTGATTGTCGCATCCCCCCTCCCCCTGTGAGGGGAGACACAGAAGATGGCCGGTGAACGGGGCTCGTTAGAGAGCCCGTTCGCGCGCTCCTTCTGGGTTGCCAGGGCAACCGTCCCGAGAGCGAGGTGGAGCATGCGCACCTCGTGGGACCTGGAGGCCACGCCCCCTTTAGGAGGGGCGTCTCCTCTGCGAGCCGCGTGGCGCGGCATTCCCAAAGTGGAGGGCAGTGAAGCAGCAGCAAATAGGATTGCTGCTGCTCCCCTCAGAGCGGGAAACTTAGAGCGCGGCCATGGGGCGCTCTAACAAAAATGTGAAAGGGGGAAACAAGAAGAAGAAGGCCCCCCCGCCGCATCAGGAAGGCCGAGAGAGCGCCTCTCCAGAGGCCACAGGGGAAGTAGGTGAGGCAATACCTACCCAGGCCGCCCTGATGGAGCGGTTCCGGGAATGCGAGGCCCTATTAAGGGCCCGGCCTGGTGACCAGAGGGAAGCCCCCTGGAATGAGTTGGGGGCAAGGGGAGTGAATGATACAAACCCCGGGGAGGGCACAAATGGTCTCAATCCCCAAGGGGGGATGGGGGGATCCCCCTCCCCCCTGGGGTGCGAGTCAGAACAGATGAGGCCCCACCTTGCCCAGCCAGTGGTACAAGGTCAGGGGGGATAGTGCAAGCTCCCCCAGGAGAGGTCAGGAGCAGCATTGATTCTCAAAGGGGATGGGGGGGGACCCCCCACCCCTCCCACTTGGAGGGAGAGAGAGAAGGGTTGTGGGCCCACCAGCCCGATATAGGGACAGCCAATACGAAAGCTGCCCCTATCAGACTCACATACCTGGGCTGGTAAGGGGGCAAGAGGCTGATCCAGAAACCCAGGATTACAACCAGAGCCAGAATGCTCTGGATGAGGAGCAGGGGGACTGCACCATGGCATGGGACCCCTCTGGAAGCTCGAGCCACAGGAGACAATGGGGACATTCCAGGGGAATGGGGGGAGACAATGGCCTGCGCGGCTGTACACAGGGGGTCACTGAAATGGATGGGGTGCCCGGTCTAGCCCAGTACCGGGATCAGATGGGGCGGACCGGGGACCTGGGCCCAGGGCCCTCAAGTGGGGGGCTCGCTCCCTATATATTTTCCAGACCCTCGAACGAAGAAGGCTCGCCTCCAGCGGCCAGACGGCGAATTCAAGCAGCCGAAGGCAACGAGGAAGGGGGAGATGCTGCCATTTGGAGAAGGCTACGCGCCATTGAAGAGGAGTTACGCGCAGGAAGATCAATGGAGGCCGCGAGACCCGGGGAGACCCGCGCACGAACAGTTCCACTTGCATCGACACGCGGTGAACAATGCATAGAGGAGGGGAATAGAGGGATTAGGGCTACAGGCTACGGCATCGCGTTACAGGGCCTAACCCAGGGGGCCGAGAGTAGACCAGGACAGGGCGTAAATGTCCCCCAACTGATGTCGTTGAATGGGGCTTGGGTGTGGGTGGCACCGGCGCCTCCACCATCAGCC
>QEPC01011848.1:218746-292620 GCA_003113815.1 Sphenodon punctatus
GGATACTGTCAACGGGAGGCACATCCGGGCAGTACCTGAGTTAATAAGTTCTAATAGTTAAATGGCATATTGGACCCAAAATTGCAGATAGCAATTTTTTCCCCACCTGCCTAACGTGGCATATTTTGAATAAAGAGTGCGGCCAGTTTTACACCAACTCATGTCTCTGTGTCTCATTGGGGTGCGCCGACAATGAGAAGGGGGAAGTTGGTGGGCGGAGTGTGGTGGGGAAGAACGCCTCCCTGTGTATTAGACTAGTCACACTAAACCTGTGAGTGGATGCTGATTGAGGGCTGCCTGAATGCAAAAGAAATACATGCAGGGGGCTGCCTATTTATTAGGCCCTACACTCTGAACATGTGAGTAGGGGCTGCATGTACTGAACCTGGACCCCAGGGAGCTATAATCTCATTTGCTAATACTTTTGTTAATACCCCTAGCCTCCCAGTCAGAGAATCTGCTCCCTGTGCAAGCTCTCTGGCAGGTGAGAACTCCTGCATTCACATACCAGCGATGGTAGAGCTGGTCGGCAGGCGGAGTCGAAGACAAAGACGAAGAGTGGGCTGAAACCTGGCAGGCAGTTAGCATGAACGTCAGCAGGTGGGATCAGCTCAGGTAAAGAAGATGTAGTCTAGTCAGAGCACAGGCCAAGCCAGGGAAGCAGTTAGTCTGAATACCAGTGGAACGAGGAGCAGAAACAGGCTGAGAAGACAAGGAGGCAGGAAGGAAGGAGTGCAACAGCAAGACAAGGAAGGACTAGAGGGACCTTGGCTGCATTCACATCTGCAGCAGCGAGACCCGTGAGGAAAGACATGGCAGCGGGGAGAAGCCGGAGAGCAGAAGAAGAGCCGGTGTGAACGGGGATGTGCCACTGCTTCCCTCGCGCATGTCAGGGCAGGATTTTGCTCCCTGACATGCGCGAGGGAAGCCGCGGCACATTCCTGTTTGCATCGGCTCTTCTTTTGCTCTCCAGCTCCTCCCCGCTGCCGCATCTTCCCTTGTGGGTCTTGCCGCCGCAAATGTGACCTCTGCTAGCTGGGTGAGTGAGTAGGTAAGCTGCTGTCTTCCCGGCAGGGTCTGCTTATAAGGGGAAAGGGGAGGAAATGCTCTGGACTTCCTGTCCCGCCCTGAGATGCCTGGAGCTGTCTGTGACTGGCTGAGGTCGCACTCTCCATAGCAGAGGGGCAGGTGCTACTTGCAATCCAGCGCTGTTATGGTTAGTGATGCTCTTGTCAGCTGGAGCAGTTGCTGCTTGTGGACCAATCCTGGTGCAGCTAGAGGACCCCGCACCTGCAGGCACTACTTGTGGGCTGGTGCAGCTAGAGGATTCCTTGTCCGCAGGCACTGCTTGCTAACCAGCATGGCTGCAGGTGACAAGAGCGAAAATTCTCATTTTCATGGAGAAATAATAGCATTCAACTGCCTGCAAACACAGAAGTGTATAGATAGAATTTACAGTCAGGTTGAGGCTCCTTTGGAAATTGGCCCAATATGTCCTTTTAGCTTATTTTCCTTCATATCTGTTTGAGGCATCTGAACTTTTTTTGATATATGTACATAATTTCCAGGAAAATTTTAAAAATACTATATGTCCCGTCGCCGCGTGGCCCTGCCCGGAACGGGTAGCGGCTCTCGCGGCGGCGGTTTTTGTCCCCCCCCCCACCAGCTTGTAGCAAAGAAAGCTGTGGGCGGGGCGCACGGCGGCGTTGGCGTTGGAGCAAGCGGCCCGGGACGAAGTCTCGCGAGGCGAGACTTCGCAGCCGCCATCTTGGAAAACAGGCGCGAAGCGGCCATTCCGCGCCTGCAACGGACCAGAAAGCACCCTCCCACCCTCCCTTTATGCACTGTGGGTCGTACCGGTCGTTGAGCTTGGGCTCAAGGCCAGGAAGGAATTTTGGCCTCCATGCTAATTGGCACTCTGCATGGGGTGTTTTTTCGCCTTCCTCACAGTGATAAGCTAAGATTATTATGGTGGTAAGGGAATTTGTTAAAGAATTTTGTCGCACCGCAGGGGTCCTGCGAGGTAGTTAGCTTAGAAATAGGGATAGTCTGCTGCCAAGTCATCTCCTTAAGAGGTGGGCTCTGAGTGAGAGCTAGAGCCGCCCGGCCAGCATCACGTCAGAGCAAGGAAGAGGTGGACAACACCCGGGCCTTAGGACAGAGGCGGTCCAAGGCACGGGGAAACATCCCCTCGATACCTTCTTAGGGTCACCATTGGCATGGGCCTCCTGATCCGGCTTAGGGCGGCCGGACAGGGGTGACATTAGCAGCAGCTATAGTTAGCGTTAGGGCGGTACTGAGGAACTTCAGACCGCTCAGGTTTATGTTTAATAGTATTAAATGAGTTAATAGTTAAGGTTAGCAGGACTAGAAGGGGCATAGCCCCCTCCTTAATTAAGAATTTAATAAATTGGTGCGGCCTATGTTGAATCCAAATAATTGGTGTCAGTGTCTTTCTTTGGGGTGTGGGACAAACAAGGAACTGGGCTGGGACTCAGATCAGTGTTTATTTCTGAGCTCTTTTTTACTGACTTATGACGCTTTCAACAAGCCTCTTTCTCTCCCAGTGCCTTATCATAAGAGTATTGTGAGGACAAATTCATTTTGTAAGCCGCCCCGTGCTGCTTGTGTCAGAAGGGGCGGGGTAATAAAAGTTTGAAATAAATAAATAAATAAATATATTTGTGGTTGTGAGATGTTCAGATATCACTCTGATGGGGATGTAATTAGACACATTGCATTGAATATAGATGTATTCATGCAGAAAATGGCCTGAAATAAATATATACCTAATAGTGACAAACGGTTTTATCATAAGCAACTGTTCTATTCTGTTCAAGAAATTCTCCCAGGGAACCCAGTCCTTGAAGTGCTGCACTAGCACAATCCTTTGAAAAGACTGGGGCTGACGTCTCACTTGGAGGATTACAGCTTAAAGCTGTCATCATTATGTTATTATAATATGGTGAGATTTTGGTTTCCTAGAATAGTTTCAAAAATAAGTGCCACGGACATTAATGCTACATTTCCTTTCTTCATAGAGTAATTTCAAACATTTATTTTACATGGTAATATGCCAGACTAACACCTTAATTTGTTCTCTGTATGCCATTTCATACATATAATATTGATACAGACTTTATTTCCTTTTAATGGTTTTCATTAACTTGATTATACTCAAGGGAATTATTTTTGCCAAAATAATCTAGACTGAAAACCTAACCTTTTCCTGGTTTGTGCATGGATATTTTCATGGCAGTATTAGCAAGGAACTGCTGTTAAACAGATGTATGTATTCTTAAAATACCTTTAGAATCTACATTTTGAGCTGAAACATTTTATTTTTACAAAATTAAGAGTTTTCTAGAACTATACATTTCTTAATGCAGATGGTCCAAATCTGATAATATAACTCTGCTGAAATCATTAGGTGTGCTTTTCTTAAAGAAATTTGTGCTTATATTGAAGTGTCATGAAATAATTGATTCCTATACGTCTTAGAGCAACCTTTCCAATATTTGAAAATCTGTCTTAGGCCCTTTTTAAATGCGGCGGGTGGGGCACCACTGTGGGGGCGATGGGTGGGGGGAGGGTGCAGATGGGCGGACACCTATCTCCACCCATCTACATGCATGGAGCAACCTGCCTTTTCGCAGGTTGCTCTGTGCATGGGTGATGGGTGGAGACGGGTGGGTCACGGGAGCATGCATGCACACCTACCCACCCACCGCAATGTTTACATGGGTGGCACCTACGCAAACATACACAGCGGACCTGCGTGTGCATGCATTTTTCCATCTCATGTAAAACGGGTCTTCCTCAGCCTTCTCTTCTCCAGGCACTAAACATGGCCAGTTCTTATAACTTTTCTCCTCAGTTCTTGTATTCCCAAACTTTTGCCATCTCCACTGCTCTTTTCTGAACCCTCTCCAGTTTGTGAACGTCCTTCTGAAAGTACATAGCCCAAAACGGCAACTACTCCAGCTAAGCCCCGCAGTGCCAACTAGAGTGATACAATTACTTCATGTGTCCTGGATGCAATGACTCTTCTAACCAAAGTAGCATTTGCTTTTTTAAATTTTATTATCATTTTAAAATATAAACAGCAGGCTCATACTGTTGGATGAGGTTTAGGCTGTGAGCCACTCTAACCCCAATATCCTTTAAATCAGTACTGCCTAGCCAGTTATCTCCCATTTTGTATTTGTCCATTTGATTTTCTTTCCTAAAATATTTTACATTTGTCATTTCTTGATCTTCTCATACCAATTTTCCAATTTAACTTTGCATTCTAGTTCTATCACCCAGCATGTTTGTGATCTCTCCAAGATTTTTGTCATCTGTAAATATGATACGTACATCTCCACTCTTTTGTCCAACTCACCGATGAAAATATTGTGCAGCACTAGATCCATGACAAGCTCTTGTAGATCTCTTCTTCCTCCATGATGTAAAACCATAAATAACCATTTATTGAGTATGACTTTTCAATAAAATACCCACCTAATAGCAGTTCTGTCTAGGTGACATTTTCCTAGCTTGGTTACGAGTATCTCATGTGGAACTGTGAAAAAAGCCCTAGGTCGAGATGTGTTATATCAACTGCATCCTCCCTTTCTATTAAACTAGTCACAGGAGAGGAGATAGGTTTGGCATTATGTTTCCTTGACAAATTTTGGTTTGGCTATTTCTGAACAGCCCACTTTACTTTGGATGCTCACAGAGTGATTATTTTGCCATTTGTCACAGTAACTTACCAGGTATTGATATCAGGTCTCTGGCAGATAATTCACTCTTTGCAGCAATACACTACAATCTGGATGATCCTCATGGATGCAGAGGATGAGAGGTCTTCAATGCTTCTTCACCACAGCAGATGAGGAGGCAAATGTAGCTAACCCTTCCTTGGTTGTGAAACCTAAAAATTATTCCTTTGTCTCAGCGATGGAGTTTTGTTTATTTTAAAATTCCAAATATTTAGGATTTTTAATAGAAAATAAATATTTACAACCTTACCGGTGACCCTCTACAAGGAAAAACCCCACAACTGTAACTTGAAGGGGTCCTTGTTGTGTTCTTGTTTTAATGAAAATACCATTTAAAAAAACGTTATAGGCAGAACCATTTCCAAAACAAACAAACAAACAAAATTTGTTTTCAAAACCATTTCACAAAATACATTTCCCCCTAACTCCAAAAAACATGAAAATTAATTTCAATTCCAATTTTAAAAAAATGTCACCACATAGGCCGTATTTACATGGATGGGCCCCCCGTTCGGTGTTTGGGCAGGTGTTGGGGGGGGCCATCCATGTATACAACCGGCGGTCCATAGGGGGATGGGTGTGCACTCAGTGTTCACCCATGTGAACACTGAGCGGGATGGGTGGAGGTGTTTGCGCTCCCGCGCAACACCCACCTCCACCCATTGCACACCCATCTCCACTCATGGAGCCCACCAGAAAACCGGAGGATGCTTTGTCAATGGAGGTGGGTAGAGGTGGGTGACCAAACACCCATCCCCCCACCCACCTCCATCTGTGTAAAAACGGCCATACATTACAACAAAACATAAATGCCAAAAAGCATGGAAATTATGTCCACATTTTCTATCTATATTCCATAATTTACCATTAACATTAAGGGAAGATATGTATTTATTTCCATACATACTTACTCTTATTACTATTTGCCACTAACTAAACTATCATATTATTTCTTTACAGGTCATTTATTTATTATCATAAGTCGCCTACGAACATTTTTTCACACCGTCTTAACTCTTTCCTTTTTGCAGAATTGCATTGGAGTCAACCAATTGTATATGGTTGTCTAAACTAACATTGTCAGGTTTTCATTGTATTATTATGAATAATGATTATTATTATTATAAACATTTATATAGTGCCAGCCATGTACCTGGCGCTGTACAGAACATAGCAATAGACACGTTCCCTGCCTTTGGCTTACAATCTAAAAGACAAGGAGGGGGAGACAGGGAGAGGGGACAGTGGGAGAGACAGGGGAGAAGACAAACAAACATTCAGGCGGATGCGAAGTCTCAGGTGCGTGTGCTTGGCTTGGTTACAATCAGGTTGGTTGCAGCAGTCTGCAGAGGAGGGCAGACAGTAAGTATATGGGGAACGACTAGCAGGCATTGGGAAAGGCGGCGAGGAAAAAGTGGGTCTTGAGGAGGGATTTGAAGGAGCGGAGGGAGGGGGCAAGGCGGATGTGGGTAGGGAGGGAGTTCCAGGCATGGGGGGCAGCGAGGGAGAAGGGTCGAAGGCGGTTAGGTGAGCAGGAGAAACGAGGGAGAGTGAGGGAGGGGACAGAGGAAGAGCGGAGAGCGCGTGCAGGAGTGCGTAGGGAGATTAGGTCCGAGAGGTAAGGGGGAGCTTGGTTGTGGAGTGTTTTGAACGTGAATACCAGGAGTTTAAACAGGATACGTTCAGGAAGGGGGAGCCAGTGAAGAGAGAAGAGGAGAGGCTGCACATGGTCGAAGCGACGGGCAGAGTGAATGACCTTGGCAGCGGAGTTTTGGATTGCGATAAGGGGGGACAGGTGAGAGCGAGGGAGGCCAGCAAGGAGGAGGTTGCAGTAATCGAGGCGAGAGATAACCATGGCATGAACAAGGGTTTTGGCCGAGGAGGTAGAGAGAAAGGGGCGGATCCGAGCAATGTTATGGAGGGCGAATCGGCAGGATTTGGCAACAGAGTCAATGTAAGGTTTAAAAGAGAGGTGCGTGTCAAAGATGAAGCCCAAGCTACGGGCTTGGAGAACAGGATGGATGGTGACTCCATCGATGCAGATGGGCAGGTTAGAGGGAGAGGAAGAGGAGGGAGGAAAAATGAGGAGTTCGGTCTTGGCCATGTTGAGCTTGAGTTGACGTCGGGACATCCAGGCGGAGATATCAGAGAGGCAGTTGACGAGGCGTGAGTGGACAGAAGAGGAGAGAGAGGGGGTAGAAAGATAGAGTTGGGTGTCATCAGCGTAGAGATGATATTGGAATCCGTGGGAGGCAATAATTTTGCCAAGGGACAGGGTGTAAATAGAGAAGAGGAGAGGGCCAAGGACAGAGCCTTGGGGGACCCCAACCGAAAGCGGGAGGGAGGAGGAGTTTGACTAGGGGAGCGAGACTTTAAAGGAGCGGTCAGAGAGGTAGGAGGAGAACCAGTCAAGGACAGAGCCACGGAAGCCCAAAGAGTAAAGCGAGTCCAATAGAAGCAAGTGGTCGACTGTCAAAGGCAGCAGAGAAGTCAGGGAGGACAAGAATGGAGCAGAGACGCTTAGATTTAGCGACAAGTAGATCATTGGTGATCTTGGCCAGGACAGTTTCAGTAGAGTGGAGGGGCATTGTATAAGGTGTATACAATGCTTATACATGTAAAGAACAGAGTTAAGGCAGTTTGAAAAGCTTTCTGTAGGCAACTTATGATATAAATAAATGACCTGTAAAGAAATAATATGATAGCTTATCATATTAGCAAATAGTAATAAGAGTAAGTATATATGGTAAGGAGATATCAATGATTCAAAATAGTCAGGAAGCTGTGCGTTTTAACCACAACAGATTAACTTTTCAACAGTTCTAGCTTTTTATTTTTTGGATGGATCTTCTTCAGACTTTGCATGTATGACAGTCCCCACATATTTTAACCATGAATAAATTTTCAGAAATGTAGCTACAGCAGCTTCCTCAAAATTGGGGCTTCAACGGTCCCCTGTTTATAATGGAAAGCGGTTCTACCTTTAACTTTCTGGCTCCTACCGGAGTCAGAAAATGTTTAACACCTGTTTACAACCCATTCAGACTTAGAATAAGACTGTGAGTATTTAAGGAATTCATCGTTGCAGGTGTGTAAATATAATAATGAATAGTGAAAAGTTACAAAGCATTCTGTAATTACAAATGCTACATTCACCTTTTTGTTGTGGGAGGAGATTGAGATGGGAAGCAGCTTCTCTTTGAATAAATGTGGCTATTAACCTGTGTGCTGTTACAAATTCTAATGCATTGCTGATACAACAGAATTCATGGCTCACATATTTGATGCTGTAGTTATTAAAAACCCATTGCTAGGAGCCAAGGAGGAAAACAGTTATTGCTCTGCGGGAGCTGTCAGTGGACAAGCTGTAACAAGGCTAGTAATAAGCTGAAATGGCAAAATAAGAGAATGTCTTGGCTTATCAATGAGTAACAAAAAAGCTCATTCTTTGGAGTTTTTGTCAGTGCATAAGACAAAAGGAGTTTAATATTTAAATCAGATTGAATTCTAATGGTGTGCCCTCAGAAAACAAGTTGAGGCTATGTTGTTAGTGCTGTCCTCCTTTGAGAAGTTTCTCACTCACGGAAAAATAAGAGGGAAAGGTGGCGTGCATGTTACCTGTTCAAGAAGAAAAAATGGATGTTGACTTCCAAGTCAAGCAAACACAGGGCTGAAGAGATCCTATTGCGCTTTGATTCTCCATGGCACGAGATTACAGCTGGCCCCTTTATGTTATCTGAACTTCACACTGTATTGCACGTGGCTGGCAATGCTGCTGCAGGGCTGCAAAACATTCAGTGTAAGATGCTGCATACACTGGTCTCTTGCCACAGCTGGGTTTAGCAGGAATGAACATTTCCCAGAGTTGTGGTGTAGGCCATCATTATTCCCATTCCTATGCCTGGATCTAGCCTCAAATCCTTTTCAGCCAGTTGCACTGACGTGTGTCTGTAAAGTGCTGGAATTTATGGTTAATACTCGCTTGATCTGGTACTTACAGAAGAATGGCCTACTTACAAATATTGGCAGGATGTACACGTTGAACAGGAGAGGGAACAGGATAGAACCTTGCGGGACTCCACACATGAGGTCCCTGGGGAGATGATGAACACTCACCCGGCACCACATGAGTTCTTCCAGCCAGGAAGGAACAGAATCATTCAAGAACAGTTCCACCTACCCCGACTTGGTCCCACAAGTGGGTCACCAGCAACTCATGGTCAACGGTATCAAAGGCAGCTGAGAGATCTAACAGGATCAAATGACCCTGGTCCAGCTCACAGTGGAGGCTGTCAACCAAGACCAGAAGTGCAGTCTCAGGCTGCATTCTCACCTGCTGTGGCGGTGGCGGCAGCGGCAGCGGCAAGGGAGACGCGGCAGCACAGAGGAACCGGCAGCTGGGAAAAGAGTCGGTGTGAATGGGGATCTGCCGCGGCTTCTCTCACGCATGTCAGGGCAGGATTTTGTGCGCTGACATGTGCGAGAGAAGCCGCAGCAGATCCTCATTCGCACCAGATCTTTTCCCGGCCGCCGGCTCCTCCGCGCTGCCGCATCTCCCTCGCCCCTCCCACTGCCACCACCACCACTGCAGGTGAGAATGCAGCCTAAGTGCCATAACCCGGACAAAAGCCAGACTGTGAGGAATTAAGAAAGCTGATATGATCCAGACGCCCCTGAAGCGGCTGAATCACCACCTACTTTTATTTATTTATTTTATAATTTATATTCTGCTCCCTCCAGCCCTACGGCAACTCAGGGTAGCTCACAAAATATTTTAAAAACAGTAAATTAAAAACAATATACAGGGGGTTACTAAAACATTGTAAAACGACAATAAAAGAGGTAAAAAAACACTGGCAAACAACCCCCACCATACTCCCCCTCTCCCCAAAGACCCGGACAAACAACCAGGTATTACAGGCCCAAAGAAAGGCCAACAGGCTGGGAGCTAGGCGAGGTTCCTCTGGGAAGGAGTTCCATAGCCGTAGTGTGACCACTGAGAACGCCCTCTCCATTGTGGCCCCATGGTTCACCCGGGCGATCTCCAAGAAGGCGCCCCTGGTAGATCACAGAGGTCACTCCAGGGCCTGGGGAGTGAGGCGGTCTCTCAGGTAGGAGGGGCCCAGACGGTTTAGGGCTTTAAAAGATCAAAGCCAGCACCTTGAATCAGGCCCAGAACACTGGTATAATGTGCTCCCTACGGCCCATCCCCGTCAAGAGGCAGGTCGCCACATTTTGCACCAGCTGCAGCTTCCGAGTCGTCACCAAGGGCAGTCCCATGTAGAGCGTGTTGCAGTAATCTAGCCTTGAGGTGATGAATGCATGGATGAGGGTGGCCAGATCGGATATGTAATTGGCAAAAAGCTCCCTTTGCCAATGCCTCCACCTGATGATCTAGGCAGAGGCCAGGGTCCAACAGGACCCCCAAACTCCACACCTGTGGGGTCAGCAGGGGACAAATCCCCTACACAAGGGGGACCATCACCTCAGCTGCCCTACCCACCAACATCACCTCCGTCTTATCGGGGTTCAACTTCAGCTGCACTGCTGTGTTTGGGGCTGGGGTTGTTGGATTGGAGGAGCTTGTTGTCACTCTGCTTCTCCCTCCTCCTTCCCCAGGTAAAAACTGCCAGGGCGGGGGCCTGTGGGACAAGCTGCACTGCTGTGTTTGGGGCTGGGGCTGTTGGATTGGAGGAGCCTGTTGTCACTCTGCTTCTCCCTCCTCCTTCCCCAGGTAATAACTGCCAGGGCGGGGCCCTGTGGGTGCCAGCCCGAAGGGCGACACCCAAAGGGTGTCGGCCGTTGACTGGGGCCGTTCACTGGGCCGGGACGCCGGGGGCCCCTCTGCCGGACAGACATCTGTAGCTGTGCAGCTTATTTTATTTTGTTGTTGTTGTCACCACCCCATTAATATTACTGCTACTGTTGTTACGGGGTGGTGGTTTTTATTTTGTTTTTAACCTGTGGGTTTAAGGGGTTTGTGGGGATGCAGTGGGTGTGGGTTGAGGGTGGGGGGCATGGGGAGTGGGTTAGGGTGGATAGGGCCTACCCCCCTGGTGAGAGGAGGGGAGGTGGCCCTTGGGGAGGGTTTGGGGGACTCCCTGTGAGAGGGGGAGTCCTGGGGAGATGGGCCTTGCCCCCCGGTGAGACGGGGGGGCATGGCTCAAGGGGACTCCCAGTGAGAGGGGGAGTTCCATGGATTGGGGTGGGAGGTTGGGGTGGGTTGGTTAGGGGGGTGGGAGGTAGCTCCTGTGGTGAGAGCACAGGGGGGGAGGGTCAGGGGGGGAGGGTTGCCCACCAGTTGTAGAGGTGGGTAGGGGAGTTTGGGGGGGTGGGGCTCCTCTCGCCGGCCTGGCGGGGCAGCCTATGGAGGGTGGGTGTCTAACGGGGTTCTCTGAGGAGGGGAGGGGTTCCGCAGCTATCGGGGTTGTTACGGGTCAGGGGAGATATGGTCCCAGGGGGAGGTATGTTCCATCAGCGAAGAGGGGGCAGTGCCTTGTGCCCATTCCCCTCTCGAACCCCCATGCAGGTGGGTTGTGGGTCGAGGCCCAGGAGACCCCAGGCCTTGGTCTGGTGCTGCTGAACGCGAGGTCGGTTGTCAATAAGTCATCTACCATCCGGGAGTTAATCCCGGAGTGGGACGCCGACCTCGTGTGTATTACAGAGACCTGGCTGGACAATGAATCGGGTCCTATTTTGGCTGATCTTGTTCCGGCTGGGTTCTCTGTGCAGCATCAGCCTCGGCTGGAGGGACGGGGGGGCGGTGTAGCCATTGTTATCAAGGATGCGTTGTCTTTTAGGAGATATCCGGTGCAGGCTCCACCAGGTGTTGATTGTCTCCATCTTGTGTTGGATTTGGCCGGGGATAGATTAGGGGTGCTGCTGGTGTACCGTGCACCCAACTGCCCGGTGGCATCCCTACATGCTCTTGCTGATTTGGTGTCAGATGTGATCCTCCGGACCCCTAGATTGGTGGTCCTGGGGGACTTTAATATCCACACTGACACCGATCTTGGAGGAGCGAGGCATGAGTTCATGGCCTCCATGACAACCATGGGCCTGTCCCAAATCATCTGTGGCCCCACACATGAGGAGGGACATACACTGGATTTGGTTTTCTGCACCGGCCTTGAGGCGGGGGGTCAGTTAGTAGGAGTTAAGGCTGTAGAGCCTTTGTCATGGTCTGACCATTACCTCCTTAAGACGTGCATCCTGGCGCACGATAGCCCCCGGCAGGGTGCAGGACCTATTAGATCGGTCCGCCCCCGGAGACTTATGGAACCGGATCGGTTCCGGAATGCTCTGGGGGAGTTTCCCCTGGACCTTGACACCCGCTCTGTCGATGATCTCGTAGCCTTCTGGAACACCTTGTTGGCCGAGACCATAGACAGGGTGGCTCCCAGGCGTCCGCTGCCCTCTCGAGTCTCCCGCAGGTCTCCTTGGTTTACTGAGGGTCTGCGGTGTTTGAAGCGGGAGAGCAGGCGGTTAGAGCGACGGTGGCGCCGGACTCGCGACCAGTATGATCGATCGCAGCATAAGAGCAGTTTAAAGGCTTATGCTGTGGCGGTGCAGGCAGCAAAGAAGCAGTTCTTTGCTGCTCTTATTGCATCTGCAAAGTCACGTCCAGCGGAGCTTTTCCGGGTGGTGAAAGGCTTGGTCAGTCCTGCCTGTCTCCGCCTGGACCTGGAGCAATCCAGTGACCGCTGTGACCGGTTTATCGAGTACTTTGTAGATAAGATCGCTCGCATCCGCCACGATTTTGGCACCACAGTTATTGCAGAGGATCATCTTGGGGCTATGGATGCCCCGTCCTGTCCTGTTTTGTGGGATCGGTTTCAGATGGTGTCGCCTGCCGATGTGGATTCCTTGTTGGGATCTGTTCGTGCCACTACTTGTGAGCAAGATCCATGCCCGTCCTGGCTGGTGAAAGCCAGCCAGGAGACGTTACGGCCGTTGTTGGCTGGGGTGGTTGGTGCCTCCCTTCGGGAGGGCAGGGTGCCTGACTGCCTAAAAGAGGCTGTGGTTAGACCCCTGCTCAAGAAACCATCTCTTGACGCTGATGCTCCTGCCAGTTATCGGCCGGTCTCTAATCTTCCCTTTTTAGGGAAGATTATTGAACGGGCTGTGGCACGACAGCTCCAGGAGCATCTGGACCACATCGGTTTCCTTGATCCCTCCCAGTCTGGGTTTCGGCCTGGGTATGGTACGGAGACGGCATTGGTGGCCTTGGTTGACGATCTCCGTCTGGCGTTGGACCAGGGTCGTCAGACCTTACTGGTCCTGCTAGACCTTTCGGCTGCATTCGACACAGTCGATCATGAGGTGTTGGTGACTCGCCTGCGGGACCGTGCTGGAATTGGTGGAACGGTCTTGGACTGGTTTCGTTCATTCCTGGCCGGGAGAACTCACCGGGTGGTCTTGGGGGAGTGTACGTCTTCCCCCCGGGACCTCACGTGTGGAGTCCCGCAGGGTGCCATTCTGTCCCCCCTCTTGTTTAAC
This sequence comes from Sphenodon punctatus, assembly GCA_003113815.1. NCBI lineage: Eukaryota > Metazoa > Chordata > Lepidosauria > Sphenodontia > Sphenodontidae > Sphenodon > Sphenodon punctatus. The sequence goes on from QEPC01011848.1 coordinate 232,012, forward strand.
ATCTATATGCAGCCGTTAGGGGAGATCGTGAGGGGGTTTCAGGGCATGCAGTGTCATCAGTATGCTGATGACACTCAGCTCTACCTCTCCTTTTCCACCGACCCAGGCCATGCAGTCTCCTTATTTTCCCAGTGCCTGTCAGCTGTGGGGGCTTGGATGAGGTTGAGCCATCTGCAGCTGAATCCTGACAAGACGGAGGTGATGTTGGTGGGCGAGGGCTTGGGGAGCCTGGGGGTGGTTGAATCTCCTCTTGTTGGGGGGGTTCGCCCCCCCATGGTGTCTCAAGTGCGGAGTCTGGGTGTGCTCCTTGATTCGCGGCTCAGCTTGGAATCTCAGGTTGTGGCCGTGGCGGGGAGTGCGTTTCGGCAGTTACATCTTGTCCGGCGGCTTCGGCCGTATCTCTCAGACTCCGACCTCGCCACTGTCATCCATGCCTTCATCACCTCGAGGCTGGATTACTGCAACGCGCTCTACGTGGGGCTGCCCGAGAAACTGGTCCGGAGGTTGCAGCTGGTGCAGAATGCCGCGGCCCGTCTCCTGACGGGGGCGGGTCGCAGGGAGCACATGACACCAGTGCTCCGGGCTCTGCACTGGCTGCCTATAAAGCACCGGGCCAGGTTCAAGGTGCTGGTTTTAACCTTTAAAGCCCTTCACGGCCTAGGCCCTGCCTATCTGCGGGATCGCCTCACTCCCCATGTACCCGTGCGACCCTTGAGATCGTCCGTGGGAGCCTTTTTGGAGGTTCCCCGGGCGAGGCGGGTGGCCACTGATGTTAGATCTTTTTCGGTGGTCGCCCCTGTGCTGTGGAATTCGCTTCCGGAGGAGGCTCGGCTGGCGCCCACTCTCCTGCTGTTTCGGCGTATATGTAAGACCTGGCTGTTCCGTCAGGCTTTTGGCGGGGGGTAGGGGTGGGGTGGGGTTGGGGATAGGGATGGGGGTTTTCCCAATGTAGGGTATTTTAAATTGTTTTAAAATTTTATTATTGTTTTAAATGAAATGTTGTTCGCCGCCCCGGGCTGCCCTGTGGGCAGGAGGAGCGGGATATAAATTTAAAAATAAATAAATAAAATAAAAAATATGCTCAGCCTTGTCCAGTCACTTACTGCGAGCAAGCACTGGAAAATCACCGAGACTGCAGGACCTGGTTTTTTTTAAAAAGAGAGGTAAAGCTGGGTGTCATCAGCATACTGGTGGCAACTCACACCAAACCGTCTCACGACCTCACCCAAGGGTTGCATATAGATGTTAAATAACAGTGGAGACAGAATCAAACCTTGTGGTATGCCACAAGCGAGATCCCGGGAGCTATATGTTTCTTCCTTGAGCACCACCCGCTGGCTTCTCCCTGAGAAGAATGATCGAAACCATCCTAAGACAGTCCCGTCCACCACCACCACCCCAGGGTCCGCAACCTTCTCAAAAGCAACCCATTCTCTACCATATCAAATGCTCTCCAATAGGACCAAAGGGGTTGAATGTCCTAGATCCATCTCTCGGCGGAGGTTGTCTACCAAGGCCACCAGCACAGTCTCGATGCCATATCCTGGATGAAAACCTGATTGAAAAGGGTCCAGAAGCCGATGCTATCCAGTTGGCCCTGGAGTTCCTGGGCCACCACCCGTTCAATAACCTTCCCTAAAAAGGGAAGGTTAGAGACAGGCCAGTAGCTAGTGAGCAAGTCAATATCCAATTATATTTTTTGAGCAGGGGCTGCACCACTGCCTCAAGGCAGTCCGGCACCCTGCCCTCTCAAAGGGAGGCATTGATCACTCCCGCCAGCACCAGTCCCAAAGTCTCCCTGGAGGCTTTCACCAACCAGGACGGGCACGGATCTAATTCACAAAAAGTAGCCCTAACAGACCCCAGAACCTCCTCAGCATCGGCCGGTGTCACTTCCTGAAACTGATCCCACACAGATGGACTAGACGGGGCATCCATAACCTTCGACTCTCCTCCTTCTGCATCAATACCGGCCTCGAAATCGTGCTGGATTCAAGCGATCTTATCTGTGAAGTAGTTTACAAACTCCTCACAGCGGACTTGGGAAACCTCCCCTTCCAGCTGGTGGGAGGCCAGACTGCCCAGCCCCCTCACCACCCAGAAAAGCTCTGCTGGATGCGACTTTGCAGCAGCTATGAGGGTGGCAAAGAATTCCTTCTTTGTCATCCTCATGGCCACAGCATAGGACTGCAAATGGGTCCAATGCTACAGCCAATCGAATTCAGCACGCGAGTGTTACCAGCGTTGCTCTAACCACCGCCCTTCCCGTTTCTCACACTGCAGCTCCTCAGTAAACCAAGGAGCTGTACGATGATGAAGCAGTGGGAGCGGACACCTTGGAGCCACCTGATCGATGACCTCACCCAGCAAGGTGTTTCAAGCTAGCACAAGATCATCAACCGAGCAGCCTTCAAGGTCTAAGGACACCTCCCCCAGGACTTCCTGGAACCACTGTGGTTCCATCAGCCTCCAGGTATGGACCAACCTAATAGGTCCCACCTCTTTCTGGGGTCTAGGAGCCTGGTCTGCAGGAGGTAATGATTTGTCCATTAGATTAGAGACTGGAAGGTTAGAGAACGGCCAACAGCTGGCCAGGGAGCCAACATCCAATGATGGTTTCTTGAGCAGAGGCTGCACCATTGCCTCCTTGAGGCAGCCCGGCACTCTTCCCTCCCTAAGAGAGGCACTGTGACTACCCTGACCAGCAATGGCCCCAACATCTCCTGACTGGCCTTAACCAGACAGGACGGGCATGGGTCTAGTTCACAACAGGTGGCTCTAACTGCTCCAAGGACATCCCCTGCCTCAGTGGGTAACACCCACTGAAACTGATCCGATAAAAAAGGACAAGGTGGGGCTTCCATCACCTCTGATCCTCCTACTGCCACAAGTGCTGCGTAGAAGTCGTGGTGAATCCAAGCAATTTTGTCCACAAAAAAGTCAACAAACATTCCAGTGAGCACTGGAAGATTCCAGTTCCAGGTGGAGGGAGGCTGGACTGACCAGCCCCTTCACCACTCAGAAAAGCTTGGCTGGACATGACTTTGTGGACGCTACGAGAGCAGCAAAGAACTTCTTATTTGCTGCCCACACCACCACGGCATAGGTTTGTAAACTAACTCTATGCCACAATCGGTTGGCTTCAGAGCAAGAGCAACAGCACCATTGCTCCAACTACTGCCCTTCTCACTTAATCCATCACAGGTCCTCCGTAAACCAGGGTGACCTGTGTTATTGGTGGTCTGGGAGTGGACGCCTAGGAGCCATGCGGTCAATGACCTCAGTTAGCAGAGTGTTTGAAAGAACCACAAGGTCATTGAGTGAACGGTCATCGAGATTGGAGGGTAATTCCCCAGGAGCATTCCAGAACCTCTCTGGTTCCGTTCCATAAGTCTCCAGGGGTGAACCAACCGAACTGGTTCCACACCTTTCCAGGGGCTGTCATGCACCAGGAGAGAGGCCTGCAGGAGACAATGATACGTCCATGACAAGAGCACTGCTGACACCTCCCCCCCCAAATGAGTCCCCCGCCTCAAGGCCTGTGCAAAATATCAGATCTAGGGTATGCCCTCCATCATGGGTTGGGCCAACAACTACCTGAGTCAGTCTCATGGTTGCCATGAACTCACGCTCCGCCTTCCCCAAGGCTGGTGTCAGTGTGAATATTGAAATCCCCCAGGACCACCGTCCTCAGAGACCGCAAGACCATCACCGACACCACTTAAGCAGGAGTGTGTAGGGATGCTGCCATACAGGTGGGCGCATGTTATATCAACAGCCGCCCCAATCTGTCTCTGGCCAAATCAATCACCAGATGGAGGCCCTCAATGCCTAATGGCTACACACACACCCCCTCTGGCCGAGACTGATGCTGTACAGAGTACCCAGCTGGAGCAAGGTCAGTCAAAATAGGCCCTGACTCAGTGTCCAGCCAGGTGTCCGTAATACACGCAAGTTTGGCTGCCTGGTCCAGGATTAACTCCCAGACTGTTGTTGATTTATTTGCCACTGACCTTGTGTGATGTTACGTTTCATCACAGATGACAGGGCTGGATTCACTAACATGAGTTTCTTCTAATGTGAGATTGGAATATGTACATGGGTTAATTTTTAATGTAAGGTTAAACAAATGTGAAAGTTACAAAGTGTAGAGGCTAGCTGTAACAGAGCAGCTGTTGCTGGCTCTGTGCCAAGGCAGCTGTCCATTTAAATTTCTGGTCAGAGCCTAGGTCATTGAGCCCAGATGAGTGGGGATGAGGCTCTAAAAGGTATGCAGGGCAGTGAGTGGGAGGCCTTGGGGGAGGGGACAGAACCAAGAGAGAGCAAGCAAGCAGCATTGTTGTCATCTGATCCAACAGTGGGAACAGAGTGAAAGGAAGAGTGCCCGAAGGCTTAGTAGCCGGCTATAGTTGAGGTAGGGAGTGAGAAGGCATGCACAGGCCCGGTTCCCCAGGGAAGGGGAAAACTTCCCTGGATCCCCCTGCCCAGGGCCTGGTTTCTGGAGCCGGGCAAACAAGCGAAGGGGCGGGAGGGGGGGCAGAAATCAGAGGGACCTTGCCCACTCCCCAGAAGGTGGAAGGCGGGGGGACTTCCCTGGATCCCCCTGCCCAAGACCTGCTGGTTCTTTCAAGCCAGCAATCTCCTTGAACCCATGCCCCGTTTCACCCTCCCCAAGCTAACAACCCCCCCACCAAGCTAGCCACATTCTCTACCCTTCCCCAAATCAGTGTTCCCCTTTTTAGGTGTTCTTTACGTGAAGCGTGATAGTAGGGAACACTTTATGTGGACGTCACGTCTGTCGGTGTGACCCTGTATCATCTCCAATACTACACCAGTCAGCCAGATGTGTGATACTTCATTTAAAAGGTGTCGCTGAGACAAGCCCAATATACCCACCCCCATGCTTGTGGATTGAGGGCTCCATAGATATGGGGGGTGTACTGGCTCCAGAACTATTACTGGTCCCTGCCTGGTCACAATGGGACCAGGGGCCTTAGTGCTATGTGCCAGAGCAACCAGTAGGGGAGGGGACAGAGAGAAGCGGGGACTGGGTGGGAGGGAATCAAGGATTAATCAGCATCACTTCAGCTGCAATTGGTGACACTGTCATTGTTGGCCTTTACGACAGTTCACATGTAACCATAGGAAAGTTGAGAACATAAGAAGTGCCATACTGGGTCAGACCAATGGTTCATCTAGCCCAACATCCTGTCTCTGACAGCGGCCAGTCACGGTGGCTTGGGAGAAGCACCCAACAGGTCACAATGGGGGATCCATTCCCTGTTGTTTTTCCCCACCTCCCATCATGTTCCCTGGAAGAGCTTTTCTTCAAAGTGTCTCAGTACAATACTTCAAGAAAGTGATTGGGGACTTCAACAAGGATGTGTCATATGTGGAGACAAGAAATCAACTCAGGAACATCTCTGAGTGCTTTAGACTCTCAGTTCGAATTCCCTCCTGGAGGAAGCTTGCCTGGCCCCAAGCCTTTTAACATTTAGGCGAATGTGCAAGACCTGGCTGCTCGCTCAGACCTTTGTGGAGGGTGGGGTTAGTTTTTTTTTTAATCTCCCTCCACCCTTATTTATTGTATTATTTGTTTTACTGTTCCCTAGCTGTGTTTTAATTGTTCTGGTTTTATGAGTATTTTATAATGTTTTATGATTGTATTTTATATTTTTTGAGATTGTTAGCTGCCCCGAGCTGGTTCAGGAGGGGCAGGATACAAATTGTTAAAATAAATAAATAAATAAAACTACTGATGCCAATACCACAATCGACTTTGTATTTTCTAATTTCAAATTGTCATGTGAAGTTTTTACATCCATGACTAGTTTCCATGAACCAACTGGGCAAGAATCTGAAAACCAATTATGCTGCAAATTACCTCATTCACTATTTCAGTAATCTGTGTTTGTGTGATGTCATGGTGCCTGGTGACCAGAAATCTTAGTGCTATGTGGCAGGGCGGCTGGTAGGCAGGGGGCCACAGGGCAGCAAGGACTGGAGTATAGTCAAGCAGAATCAGCAGGGGAGGGAATAGGCCAGCGAGGAGTGGGGAAGTGGGGGTGGGTGGGGGGGGCGTAAAGAACACCTATGCCTTGCATGTATGGATGCCTTGGGTGTGCATCTTTCCTCTCTTGTTAAATTGGTAGCAGTCTTAGCAGTAGTTTTGGCTGCATTTTCCTCAGGCCTGTCAAACTAACAGAGCTGTGCTGCACTTCTGCACCAAAATAACCCATACACAGGGAGCTATCTTCACTGCATTTTCCTCATTGGCATCAACTGGGAAAATGCAGAGAACACAGGTAGATACGAATACATGCAAATACTAAAACTACCAATGTAAATACTTAACCCCATTCACAGCCCTAGATATAAGCAATCTCCCTGGCACTGAAATATGTATTGGCTATGTGGCTGGTGAAATTCATTATGTATTGAGATGCTTGAGCTCCCAGCAGTCTCTAGATCATTCCACTTCAGGCCACACCTCCTGCTTACCACCTTTCGGTTGCAGTTACATTCTATATTGTCCCAAGGGATCAGGGTTCTGTTTTGCTGGATTCCTGGTCATGTAGGGACCCAGGGTAATGAACAGGCTGATGAAGCTGTGAAGTCTGCCACCCATCCTGCTGGAGGGGGTGTAGCAGATTCTTTTAGTGATTTCATCTGGGTTTTTAAAATCTTGACTTGTGACATAGTACTAGACTGGGAAGAGCATCAGACTTCTAAGCTCCTTAAGATCAAGGCCATGCTCCAGGTATGGAAGAGTTCCTTCCTCAGGAATTGGAGAAAGGAAGTTGTCCTTTGGTCATGGGTTTTCTGCTCACCAGGACTTGTCCATAGGGCCAGCTCTGCCACTGTGTGACCATTGCCACATGCTGCCAGCAGTCAAACACATCTTACCGGACTGTCCCCATTTTAGTACCGCCAATTTTGTGTATTAGGGGGCACAGCATTTGTCCAAGTGCATATGGGGGTTACACATGCGTAAACTGTGTACCCAAGTGCCACACTAGACTTCAAGTGGGTGCAAATCCTCACTTCCAGCGAGACTGTGCAGCATAACACCTCTCAGCTAGGGTTGCCACCTTCGGTCGTTTTTTTACCCGACACTTCCATTTTGGTCTATGGGAGTGTCAGGTAAAAAAACACCGAGGTGGCAACCTTTTCTCAGCCTCAGTTCCCCATCTGTAAAATGGGAATGCGTGTGTGTTTGCCTTTACCTGTGTTTCCCTCATCCTTGTCCAACTTGGATTGTAAGTCCATTGGGCAGGGACCTGTCTCCGAAAATCTGAAATTGTTAAGCGCTGTATATGCTTCGTAGTACTACAGAAATTAGTAGTAGTAGTAGTAGTAACCCTGGTTACCGGTCTGCTGCCCAGAAGTTTTGACCAATCTCGTTCCAGCTGGGTATGCCGTGCAGCACCAACCCAGCACTGGGGGCTGGGGAGGGGATGTAGCTAGCTATTATTCTTAGAGCGACATGGCCTGTTAGGGGGTATCCAGGAGATTCCAGGGATCGAGCCCCTCCATGTGGTGTTTGATTTGGCTGGGGGCAATCTCGGGGTGCTGCTGGTGTACCAGGCCCCTTCCTGCCCAGCAGCATCCCTTGCCACTCTAGCAGAGCTGGTCTCGGCAGAGGTGATGAACTCCTCCAGGACTTTGATCCTGGGGGACTTCAATGCCCATGCTCGCCTTGTGAGAGTTCATGGCTGCCATGGCAACCACGGACTTGTCCCAAGTTGTTAACTGCCCGACCCATGTGGGGGGACATATCCTTGACCTGGTGTTCTGTTCTGGCCTTCAAGCAGGTGATCTGGTAGTGGGGGATGTGAGGGTCACGCCCTTGTCATGGATGGATCATTACCTCCTACAGGCCAGTCTCTCAGCACACCACCTCCAGAAGGGGAATGGACCAGTTAGGTTGGTCCGCCCCTGGAGGCTGATGGAACCTCAATGATTCCAGGAGGCCCTGGGGGAGTTAATCTTAGACCCTGATGGCCACTCTGTTGATGAACTTGTCCGGGCTTGGAATACCTTGCTTGGGGAGGCCTTTGACAGGGTGGCTCCGAGATGTCCTACCTCTGTCTCGTCACTACAGGGCCCCTTGGTTCACTGAGGGGCTGCGGTGTATGAAACGGGTAGGTAGGAGACTAGAGCGACGCTGGAATCGGACTCGCACTGATTCTGACCGACTTCTCCATAGGGCCCATTTGCAGTCCTATGTTGAGGCTGTGAGGACAGCAAAGAAAGAGTTCCTTGCCGCCCTCATAGCATCTGCAAAGTCGCATCCAGCGGAGCTATTCCGGGTGGTATGGGGGCTGGTCAGTTCTGCCTCCCTCTGCCTGGACGGGGACTTGTCCCAGGCCCGCTGTGAGGAGTTTGCAATCTACTTTGCAGACTAGATCGCTCGAATCTAGAGCAACTTTGACACTGGATTAGGGGCAGTATAGGTGGAGCATCAGGGGATGGAGGCCCCATCTGGTCCATCTTTTGGGAATGAGTTTCAGGAAGTGACACCAGCCGATGCTGTGGATGTAAAACTGAACTCCTTATCTTCCCCCCTCATCCTTCCTCTCCTTCCTCACTGTCAATAACTATTGATGGAGTCACCATCCTGCCTGTCCCCCAAGCCCGTAGCCTAGGCTTCATCTTTGACTCAGCCCTTTCTTTTAAACCCTACATTGACTCTGTTGCTAAATCCTGTCGCTTCTCCCTCCATAACATTGCTAAGATTCGCCCTTTTCTCTCTGTCTCGTCTGCCAAAACTCTTGTTCATGCTCTGGTCATCTCTCGCCTCGATTACTGTAACCTCCTTCTCACTGGCATTCCTCGGTCTCACCTTTCTCCCCTCATCTCTGTCCAAAACTCTGCTGCCAGGGTCATCTACCTCGCCAGTCGCTTCGACCATGTGCAGCCCCTCCTCTCTTCGCTTCACTGGCTTCCCCTTCCTGAACGAATCCTGCACAAGCTCCTAGTCTTCACCTATAAAGCTCTTCACAACCTCGCTACCCCCTACCTCTCTGCACTTATCATCCTCCATATTCCAGCCCGTGCACTTCGCTCCTCCTCTGTCCCTTCTCTCACCCTTCCACGCCTTCCCTGCTCCCCTAAGCGCCTTCGTCCCTTCTCACTTGCTGCCCCCCATGCCTGGAACTCCCTCCCTGTCCACATCTGCCTTGCCCCCTCCCTTCATACCTTCAAATCTCTCCTTAAAACTCACCTCTTTCGCTCTGCTCTGTCTGACTCTTTATCCTGCTGAGCCACTATTCCTATACCTACGATCGGTTTACCCTTATCCTTGCAACATGGACCTGCCTGCTTTCATTCTCATCGTAACCAAGCCAAGTACGTGCACTTGAGACCTCGTATCTTCATGAATGTTAGACCCCTTGTCTCTCCCTCTGTTCCCCTTCCTAAGTCTCTCCCCCAGCTCCTGTCTCTCAGATTGTTAGCCCTAGGGGCAGGGACTGTGTCTATTTTATTACTTTGTAAAGTGCCAGGTACACTGCTGGCGCTATATAAATATTTGTTAATAATAATAATAATGTCCTGGGGTCTGTTAGAGCCACCAGTTGTGAATTAGATCCATGCCCGTCCTGGTTGGAGGAGACATTTGGGGACGGTGTTGGCGAGGGTAATCAACGTGTCCTTTTGGCAGGGGAGACTTCCCCCCGGACTCAAGGAGGCCATTGTGCGTCCCCTGCTGATGAGAGCCCTGGGGAGCCTGGATGGGACTGTCCTTGGATGGCCCCGATCATTCCTTTCGGGGAGAAGCCAGAGGGTTGTCCTGGGGGCTGAATCTTCCAGTCCCTGGGTCCTGGATTCTGGTTTTCTGCAAGGTTCTATTCTGTTTCCATTATTGTTTAATGTATATACGCAGCCCTTGGGGGAGATCGTGAGAGGGTTTGGTGTGTGTTGCCACCAATATGTTGATGACACCCAGCTTTACTTCTCCTTTTCAACCCAGATCCTGTCATCTCAGTGCTGTCCCAATGTTTGGAGGCCGTGGCGGATTGGTTACGGCCGAGGAGACTGAAGCTCAATCCTCATAAGACGGAGGTGATGGCGGTGGGTAGGGCGAGGGAGGTGTCTGTTGGCTCCCCACGTAGAGGGGTCCGCCCTTCCGTAGTCCAGCAGGTTCGGAGTCTGGGAGCATTGTTGGATTGAGATCTTCACCTAGATTGGCATGTGGAGATGGTGGCTAAGGCTGCCTTCCGCCAGCTGCATCTGGTGCAGAGGCTGCGTCCATATATTTCCAGACCCAACCTGGCCACCCTCATCCATGCCTTCATCACCTCGAGGCTGGACTACTGTAACGCGGTCTACGAGGGGCTTCCCTTGATGCTGGTTCGGAGGCTGCAGCTGGTGAAGAATACGGCGGCTTGTCTCCTGACGGGGATGAGTCGACGGGAGCATATTACTCCCGTGCTCCGTGTGCTGCACTGTCTGCCAATAGCGTACCAAGCCAGATTCAAGGTGTTGGTCTTGGCCTATAAAGCCCTACACGGTCTTGGCCCCTCATACCTCAGGGACCGCCTCACCTTCCGCACCCCGGAGCGGCCCCTTCGATCTGCCGGGGGCGCCTTCTTAGAGGTCCCCCGTGTAAAGTGGGGGGCAACAACAGAGTTCTTGGTGGCCGGGCCGCAACTATGGAACTCCCTCCCGGAGGAAGCCTGTCTGGCCCCAAGTTTGATGGTCTTCCGCCGGGCCTATAAAACCTGGCTGTTCTCCCAGGCCTTCAGAGGAGGGGAGGGGGGTTGAGATGAAGGTTGCGGGGGGTAGTTGCTTTGGGGTGGATTTTTAGAAGTTTTAATTTTTTGTGTTTTATTGTGATTTTAACTATTGTTACTCTTATGTTGTAAGCTGCCCCAGGTTGCCATGGGTATGAGGGGATGGCTAAGAAATTTAAATAAATAAATAAAATAAATAAATAAATAAATAGAACAATCCCCTGTACCTGTAGCAGACTTATGGGCGGTCAGACCACAGGAAGGGGCTGCTGGGCTCTGGAGTATTATGTACATGAGAGTGGGGGGACTGCCTTTCACTGTGATTTGGCACCCACTTAAATTTAACACAGCACTTGAGCACACAGCTTACAGATGCTCAACATCCCCCACCCCTCATGTCCTGGACAAATGACGATCGTGTCCAGAGAAAGGTCCCTGCCCTGAGGGTCCCAATCTAGAATGGACGTAGGAGGGAGAGGGGAGCATAAGGAGAGATGGGGATAGAGACAGAAGATGTTCTTTTTACATTTCAAGTTCCATCTCAAATATGTTTTTAAGTTCAATATGACATTAATTGGATAACAGTATCAAATTACAAAAAACATTTAGTGGGGATTAACAAACTGGGTAAGATATATCTGAAAATACTCAAAGTCACCCACCACTTATCTTAAACCATATTAAACCCAAATTTATTTATTATTTATTTTGTTACATTTATATGCCGCCCCTCATGCCAAATACATGGCTGACCTGTAGGCTCTGCTCCCCAAAAGGCTTCAGAGTCCCAAACCACATTCAGCAAAGCACGGAAGCTGTGTTAGCTTCCGTAATGCTATGTAGACTCTTGACTTGGTCAGCTGATGTTTTTGCCCTGTGATGAAGCTGTGTAGCCATGCCCCATTAATGAACTTTCTATGACTTTGGGTACAAACAAATGCGACAGTGACCCACTCTGGCAGGTTAGTCCCACTGTGGCCCGCAGGTCACTGTCACGTTTGTGCTCAGGCCCCCAAAATGTTGCTCCAGACTGACCCCGGGCTGTATGTACTGTTTCAGATTATGTAATAGCATCCCCCACTGGAGTCAGTCCAGGGCAAAGCGGGCCACAGCAGGTTAGAACATAGGTTCTGACTCATTGTGATCCATCCTGCATTGGGGTTGCCATGGTTTTCCATCATGGTGGGGGGCTGGGACAGCTTCCCGGTCGGGGTCAAGTGTGGTCAGTTCCCCGATCTGACCCCAGCCGTATCAGCGGTCGGTGTGGCAGCGACCTGACCTGGCCAGGTTCACTGCTGCGCTGCTGTCACGTCTGTTTTCTCCCTTTGGAAGGAAATCATCTCCATTGTCAATGATGGTTATATCACGTTCATACAAGGAAGTAAATGGCAATTGCTGTAATTTTGCTAATCCAGTTAAACTGCAATCAAATTCTAGTAAGTGGTTGAACGCACACATATTCCTAGCTGAAATAGCTGGAATTGCTTGGAAAATATTTTTAACAGACAATCCATAAAGCACTCGAAAACTCTTCAAATCTACTCTGGAGTATTTCAGAGCCTGGAATACAGCAGTCAAAGCACATTTCTCCCCTGAGTAATGCTTGCCTGGTGCAAACATCTGATTGAAGGGTGGTGTTCTTGTCAGTCCCTGCTCCTTTTGCATTTAGCATTTTAAAGAGTGTGAGGGGATCATTTCCCATTTTAGTCTCAGATTTTAAAAAGAACAGTTAAACCATTGGGTGCACTCGATCTGAGATAAAATTCAGTTCCTCTTTCAGCTCAGTGGAAATGAGAAGTACCCTAACCAACCACAAGTTCCTTTAATGTTGTATTATTCTGAATTCTGAGTCTCCTGCAGATTTATAACCCTGTGAACACTAGCAGAGTTCCAGTTCCTGATAGAACCTCAGCTATTTTACTTCCCTCTACTCCCCCAATGTTCAATTCTATTTAAAGAGAGTGACTTAATATTTTAACCATACCTTGCCCTACCTTACTTAGACATTCATGCTGTTCTTTGTGTTGGGCATTAATAAAAGTTGCTTTTATGCTGAGGAATGGCTACTAATCAAATAATGGTGCTAACACACCTACATTTGTTTACAACAGCTTATTCAAAGATTAAATGGAAATGTTACAGTAGTACCATGCCAACCCATGGCAACTGCAGCACATATTCTGAGAATCCGAGTTTCTTAGCCCAGATTTTGAGAAGTGCTTGTGTAAATGCACAGGAAAGTGCATGTGCCCAAGGAATTATTAGCCTGCCCTCAACTGTTCAGGGCAGGGACCACAAGCCCATCCTTCTTTGAAGCACCTAGTGCAGTGGGGTCTCATATTCTGATTTGGGCATCTTGGTTCTGTTGTAATGTAAATACTGTAATAACAAGCCTTCATTACACTGTCTTCTGAAGCACATGCGAGAATCGTTCAAAAATGCTGTCCTTGCAACTTGAAGGGGTTATCTGTATAGGGGTTATCTGCAAACCGGATAAGGGGTGCACACTGTATTCCACTCCACAGAAGAGGTGTATCCACCCCATGTGAATGTGCCACCAGGGACCGAATTCCTTGTAGGTCACTGCACAATCTCTTTTGGGGCTTGTTGTAGAGCTGAGCAGCTCTTCACAAATGGCACCCGGCTGTCCTTAGGAATGAAAGGTATTAGGGGTTAGGCTACTTAGGAAGCTTAAGAAGATGTTTTAGCTTAACTCAGAAAAGTCACTTAATTCATCATGAAGTGTCTACAAAAGAGCTTGACATGGGTAAACTACTCCTTAGTAACTACTGTGGGTGAATTACCCCAGGAAAAACCTCTTTGTAGACAAGCCCTCAGAATTTTTGGGTAAGCTTTTATGTTCATTGTCACTGTCTCATTTTTAAAATACAGATAAAAAAGAGCTGCTATATAAATTAAATCTTTTTCTCAAAGCTGATTTGGGTAATGTTTGTGTTTACCAACTTTTGGAAAAGGGGAAATTATTCCATGAATAAATATTAGTTCTACTTCTCACATAAATTACAGCCTGCAATGCTCTAGTACTGCAATAGGGAGGAGAAGGGAGGGGGAGTTTTAATGGAAGGTTTTTATGAGAACTAAGTCCACATGAATTGAGACACTGAGTTCAGTGGATGTCAAGTTTGTTACCTCTCTTCAGATGTACTGTAATTTTAAAAAGCTCATTTTCTACTGATCTCTTCACTTCATATTAATAACAAGTTAAACATGAAGCTATCCACCAAAAGGGGAAGTCTAACTTTGAATATATGCTGCTGTATGGAATTAGTTTGGGGGTAAATAAGATCCTTTTTCTATGGGATAACTGAGGTCTGCGTTTTGCAGTTAACACTTATTACCCAATTTTTAAGATACTCAAAACTCCGCAAATTAGAAGGTTAGAAACTGGGTAAAAGAGAAATAAAGGTTTGAAGAATCCCCTTATCAACCTTACCTTGTCTGAAAAGTGATTTGTATCCTTCATGTTTAGAGCAAGTAGCAAAATACACCATCTTTTCGGCTCCCATTGGATTTACTGATGGAGGATTACACCCCACCCATATTTAACAATCTGGTAATAGCAGGCTGGAATTTAGGATGCAGGCTGGAATTTAGGATGTATGAGGATAAAGAGAAGGAGAGCTTTAACCCAATTAAGCATTTAAAGATGTAAGGAAGGATGTTTGACTTCATGAGCTGCTGTTAATTCCATTATGCAGCAGTATTTAATCTTGATGTGCCTCTCTCAATTACTAGATAATTTTAGACATCACTGGGTCTGCACACATAGCTTAAATAAAAACTTAAAAGTAAAATTTCAACTTTTATTCTTATGATTTAATAGTAGCATTCAATGTCTCTTATATTAACAAAAAGCAATAGAGGTTTTAAAATTGTTTCCCTTACTAGTGCACTTCCAAATCCAAGTGAAAAACTAGAAATCAGTAATGCTACCATAGGCTGCAGTGGGGTTTCTTGTAAATAAATCCAAGTAATACAAAAACTGTACACACAAACATATTTGGGCATTTCAACTTCTGCAGTGTACTCTATTGTACAGATAACAAAAATCCTTCTGCAGGGACTAAAGAGATAAATTATTTAATCAAATGTTATGCATCACTTTATTTGATATTCTGTGAACTGAATTAACTGTTTATGTCTATACTGTGTGCTGGCCACAACATTACAACACTGACACTGTAACTTTGTGTTTGTGTGTATGTATTACAGGAAGGGCTGTGAAATGTGTGGACCTTTAATATATTTGACATAATAAACTCCCAAACGCCCCATGATAAAACAGCATCTAAAACAGATAATGTAAACTGTTAAATTATATAGTCACTCTCTTCAAAGGTCAAAATACTTCAATGAAAAAAGGTATATAAAATGTAACAAAACATAAATTACATTTAAAAGTCTGTACATGATTCACTTTGTAAGAAGCACAAAAACAGCATTCTGTACAATATTGCTTATTTTGGTCTTCTAAAATTTAAAGATCCATTGTCACTAAACAAGGGAGGTAACAGATAAGGTTTTGGGTGCACTCTAGCACCATCTGCACTAAAACCACGTGAGTTTATTACCCCTTAAAATCAACACTTTCTAAGTGTAGGAATGTGCACCCTGAGCCCTTTTCAAAACTTGCCAACCAACATACAGCAGGTGGCTGGATTGTCTGGTTAGTTAGTACACACCCTACTTTGTCTTTTCCTTTGGTTAACAACATATAAAGGCTACTTGCTGCTGAAATATATTTACTCAACAGTAAAGGGATTCTCTTCACTTGCAAAGGAGGTCACCTGATCACACATGGAAGCTTTAGCAATGGTCATGTACTGACAGCAACGTAAGGAGGGGCTGGTTTCTTTTCTCACAGTCCAGTTCTGCCCCATGAAATATAAACGTAAAACCCAATTATGAATATTGATCCAAAGCAGTAAAAAACAATCCTTCAAATCTCTTGTCCATTTTATCAGTAAGATAAATACTAAGTTGTCTATCCCATCCTAGGCACTTTTCCACACTCAGAGCAATCCTGTATGTTAATGTCATTCAGTTCCTTTTTCTGTTACTGATTTAAACGTAACACATTAAAGTTGCAATCACAGATCAAGATATGCATGATGTGCAATGCGACTCCGCAATATGTTGCACAGCAACAGTATATTATAGTAAAGCAGCCTCCCTCAAGAACTGTAATCAATAAAGATTTAAAAACTGCAATTCTATACCATCGTGTTTGCAAAGATCTGCTGGCAATAAAGCTCAACAAACCAGGTATATCATTACTGCTGTACTTTATATTGTCTTTTTTTTTTTTAGTTGTGGCTTGAAGTCAGATCAAAACTATTGATCTTAAATCCAAAGGTCTAACGTCTCCTGCTGCACTGAAGTGATGCAAATTGTCTCTTAACAACAAGGTCAATTTCCTTAGGCTTCTGACGGAGTCTCTGCTTCATCCATCTGAAGAGTGTCATTGTCGCCCAATAATTCCGTTTCTGGCACAGAACCCTACTCCTCCTCTTCCTGGACAGGTGTTTGGGCTATATCTTCGGTTGCATTGTGTGCATCATCTGTGCCCTCCACGAGCAGAGCAGCCCTATCTGCCACTGATGCATTGGAGGGTGCTGTTGTCACATAGCCTGTGCTGGTGGAACCACTCCCGCTGTGATGGGAGCCTGGCTTTGGAATCATCTGGGGAGCCATCTGCTGAGGAGCCATTTGCATTGGGATTTGGACAGGGTAAAAATTGGGCAAGTAGGCACCATAGGCTGGCATGGGTTGATAGCCATTTACTGGAATGTAAAGCTGTGGAGGTGGGACCATTGGCCTTATTTGCCCTTTCATTTGTATGAATTGTGGCTGAGGGAAAGCTTGAGTTTTCTGTTTCGGCCCAACGTACCTAGCATTGCTAACATTACTAACAGGGCTTGTGCTAAGAGAACTTGTCTGTGTGGTGTTGCTTGCCCCAGAGGTTTGTGCTGAGCTGTTATAATTAGAAAGGTTTCCCCATGTTCTTAGTCTGTTGTGTATCTCTTTAAACCTTGGTCTTCTGTTGGGAAATTCATTCCAACATTCTAACATCAGAGAGTATATCCATGCAGGGCAGTCATCAGGGCATGGCAAAACCTGCCGATTCCTTATCATCTCAATGACATCCTGGTTGGAGTAGCCACAGTAAGGCTGCAGGCCATAGCTGAAGATTTCCCACAACATGACTCCGTATGACCAGATATCTGAATCAATAGAAAATTTGCCATACATGATAGCTTCAGGAGACATCCATCTGATAGGGAGAAGGGAATTTCCCATCAGCTTATAGTAATCAGCAGAATAAACTTCTCTGAAAAGGCCTAGATCAGATATCTTCACATTAAGCTTGTCAAACACCAATATATTTCTGGTGGCTAGGTCCTTGTGAACAACATGGTGACTTGAGAGGTATTCCATTCCTGCAGCTATCTGAGTGACAATGTGAAAAAAATCAGCTGGTTCCAAAGTGGATTTAACTGTCTTGTCATCATCAGTGCTGCCCACGTCAGAGTGGGGGGACCTCATAACTAAGAACTCATGGAGATCGCTGTGGGAGCAGTAGCTAAAAATCATGCTGATGGGCTGCTCTTTTGTCACTATTCCCAGTAAGCAAACAATATTTGGGTGTTGTAATCGTGACCTCATCATTGCTTCATGCTTGAATTCTTCCCGAAGAGCAACTTCTGCTTTGTCTTTGAGTGTTTTGATGGCAATAGTTTGTGTCTGTTCACCAGGGGTCGTGCCAAAAAGGTGTCCCTTATAAACTTTTCCAAACTTCTCTTCTCCTAACTCCTCCATAAACCTCACAGTAGAGAGATTGATCTCCTTAAGTTTAGTCTGAAAGAAAACCAAACGCAAAAATCAAAATACGCCTTCGTGTTTTAGCATTATGATTTAGTGTTAAACAAAAATAAATGAATAAAAGCTACAAGCTGAAGTATACTTTCAATGTATTTTCTTTTATATTAACTTAGATCTCCTTGTTATTATTAGCTTTTAAACAAATTATACAAGGTGAAAATTGAATGGTCTCAACCCTGAATATTTCCAGCGACAAATTCAAAGGGTACAGCTGCAGAAAAGGAAGCATCATACTTTCTGCTACAGTTAAAAGATCTTCACCTTAAAAGTATTTATTTATTTATTTAATAGATTTATACCCCGCCCCTCCTGCTAAAGCAGCCTGGGGCAGCTTCCAACAATTAAAACACAATAAAAACAGTTTAAAATATCCAATACAATAATATAAAAATATTAAAACAGGGCTAAATATAATACATAATAAATAATAGGTAGGATGGGGGAGCTAAAAAAGTATGCTATTATTCTTTTGAAACATTTGCAATAACGGTTGTCCTCTTGAAAACAAAATGGTCTCTGTTAACCATGAAACAAATCAAGCAATGTGACTATTCCCCCCCACCCAGCTTGATCTAGTTCACATTTAATACATAGTTTGGCACAATTAAAACATATGTTTACTCTGGTGGCAGTCTCCTGAACAGACAGCGTAAATGGCAGGGCTACCACAATAAGTCTTTGCAGCCCCTGGATTCTGCTTGCACACACTAAGAACATAAGAATATAAGTAGCGCAGTACTGGGTCAGACCAATGGTCCATCGAGCCCAGCATTCTGTTCCTGATAGTGGCCAATCTCAGTCACTGGGGTACCCAACAGGTCCCAATGGGACGATCTCTTCCCTGTTCACTCCCAGCTCCAGACAGTAAGAGGTTACGATTCCCCAAACCTTACCTAACAGGTGCTAATGGACCAATCCTCCAGAAACTTGTCCAATCCTTTTTTAAACCCAGCTATACTACTGGCCTTGACCACATCTTCTGTCAGCAAATTCCAAAACTTGTGCGTTGAGTAAAAAACTCTCTTTTATTTCTTACTTTCTTTTATTTGTTTTAAATCCGCTTGTTATTTTCATGGGGGGGTGGGGGGTGTCCCCTAGTTCTAGTACGATTTGAGAGGGTAAATAACCATACCCTATTTATTGGTTTCACACCACTTATGATTTTATAAATTTCGATCATATCCCCTCTGTCATCTCTTCTCCAAGCTGAAGAGCCCTAACCTATTTAGCCTCTCTTCATCCATACCTTTTATCATTTATGTTGCCCATCTCTGTACCTTTTCTATTTCTACTATATCTTTTTGAGATGGGGCAACCAGAACTGCACACAATATTCAAGGTGTGGTCTCTCCATCTCAAAAAAGATATAGCAGAAGGGACACCCCCATGCCCTAAGCGAGGGGTGGGTTTGTGCCCGCCTCCCCCTTGAACAGGGTTCCAGGCAGGGGTTGGGCAAGGGCTCCTTTGCCCTCCCCCCCTGCCTACCCATGAGGGGTGGCACCGGTGGCCCAAAGGGGGGAGAGGAGGGGTACCTGGTGGGCAGGGGAATAATCAGGTATATTTACCTGGATCAGCCGGGTGCCTCTTCCTCTCTCCTCATTTCCCTCCCAACTCTTCCCTTTATGATGTGTTTTACCGATGGTTGTAATGCCGTTACCTGTTGCATTAAGTCAACTGCTGTGGGCTAAGGCTGATTGCTGTTTTCAGGGCCAAGGAGAAATTTTCCCGTCGGCTTAATTGGCTACATTGCTGCCGGGTTTTTCGCCTCCTCGACAGCCGTTATGTTATTTCGGATGCTATGTTTTACTGTCCCACTGCTGTCTGGTTGTAATTTGGGTGGTTAGTAGGGTAGGAACCATGCTGTGGTAAGGCTCCCTAAGACCTGAGGGGTCACGCTTGTACCCTGTTACCACTTGGGGAGGGGGTGTGTGTGTCTTAAGGCTGGGAGCCCCAGCCCAGGCTCGGAATGGCTGGTTTGGGGCTGCAACCCTCCCTGACTCAAGGGGAGGGTGAATTCGAAGGGTCGATTCACCTGTGGAGGGGGGTGAGGCTTAGCTCACCCCCCTTACTTGCTTTATATAGCAAGGTTTCGTCTCTGCTATATGCACACAGGTTCTTTAGCATTGTTGTCTGTTTAAGTTATATGTATTGTAATAAAGTTACGGCCAAGGCCTTTAACCCAAAAGCATGTCTGTCTGTTCTACGGGCAGTGCAGGCACAAATAGAAAAGGTACAGAGAAGGGCAACAAAAATGATAAGGGGTAATAATAATGCATTATGATATTTTCACAGTTTTATCCTCTGTCTTCTTACAAATAATTCCTAACATTCTGTTTGGTTTTTTGACTGCCGCTGCACACTGAGCTGAAGACTTCAATGTATTGTCCACAATTACCCCAAAGTCCTTTTCCTGAGTGAGAACTCCTAATGTAGAACCCAGCATTGTGTACATATAGGGTATTTTCAGACGTTACGAAATCGCTGTTCACCACACTGAATCACAGTGGATCCCGTGTGGTGGCAGCAATTCCGTGAACGTCTGTTTGACCCCCGCCAGATGTTCACCACAGTGCCACGATCCGGAATGGGGCTGGCAATGACCGCGATGCACGTCTGCTTGCCAGCCCCGTCCCAGAATCAGGCCCCAACCACGGGATGGGGTCAGGCGCAGCGGCCTTATTGGCTGCTGAGCCTGCCTGTCTCCCCGTGGGCGGGCGGATGAGGGACCACGGGGGGGCGGGGCTGAGCGGCCACACATCGCGCAGCCCCACCCCCTCCCTGAACCCCAGTAGAGATCAAGCCGTCACGTCTGAAATTACCCATAGTTTGGATTATTGTCCCCTGTCTGCATTACTTTGCACTTCTTCACATTAAATTTAATCTGCCATTTAGATGCCCAGTAACCCAGTCTCGCAAGATCCTCCTGCAATTCTTCACAGTTCACTTGGGTTTTAACAACGTTGAATAACTTTGTGTCATCTGCAAATTTGACCACCTCACTCTTTACTCCATTTTCCAGCTCATTAATGAATCCATTAAACACCACCAGTCCCAGTACACTTTCTCACAAACAAGCAGTCCCTTAACGAAGCCATGCTTTGCTTAATTTCATGGCCAGCCTTAGAAATCACATGTCCTGGGACAGGTGCTGGAGTGAGCCCACGAGGTGTTCACGCAGGAGGTGTTAGGGAGGTCGAGCAGTCAGCAGGGTGGGAGGGGACTAAAGGGGAGATCAAGGGCCACTAGGCTGGAGGCAGAAACTTACAGGAAGTGCCTGCCCCAAGAGCTTTGGGAGTGGCGATAGCTCTGTCACTGCTCTGCAGTTACAGCCATCGCTGTCACTCTGGAGACCCTTCCAGGAGTCTCCAGAGCAGCTGAAGTGGGGCCTCAGGGGCATCAGCAGGACAGGCACTTCCTGCAGGGCCCAAATGGAGTGCAGGGTCTGGGGTCAGTGCCAGGGTGATGTTTCCGGGCTTCACTCTTCTTTCTACTTCTGGGGCCCCCACAGTGGCCCCAATTTTCACCGGGGCATGGTGTGGGGACCCCAATTCCTTCATCAGGGCCTCAAACACAACCATCTCTAGGACCCCGTGGAGCTGTGGGGAAGGGTCACAAGAGGCCCTGCATTTTAGATGCATCCTTGGGGCCTGCAAATTCTAAGGCCCGCCCTGCCTGGGGCAGCTACCCCATCTACCTCACCCTAAAGCTAGCCCTGCTTTATTTACAAGTGCAAATACACATACAGTCTTCTAACAGTTCTCACGCCCCTTCCCATATGCCTCCAGCTTTTGGTACTTCTTGTCCAGATCTCTGGCGTAGTCCCTCAGGCTAACCAGCTCCAGGGTCAGTTTGAGGCAGGCTCACCTCTGATTGATCTCTTACTGAGCTTCAAGCTCATTCTTTAATAGCCTCTTTTAACAGCTTTCTCCTCTACGCCAGCTGGGTGTAATTAACCCTTTCAAGTAGCTGCTTCGCTGCTTCAGTGAACCTCCAGAAAGGGTCAGATCCTGCAATGACTTATGGCCCATCTGTACTTACAGCTTCTCAGGATTCTTCATTGCAGATGGATCCTGAATACCAAGAAGAGTAAACTAAAAAGGGAAATGAACTGCTGAAAACAAGCAAACCCCACTACTATTGGAGTGGGAATAGGCACACAATGAAGGATGAATCAGAAAAATCAAACACTCCAAGGCTGGAGTGTTTCCCACACGTTACCGTGCTGGGGGAAACTTACGAGAGGAAATTTCCCGTTGGGGAAACTAACGTGAAGCTTGGAATGTGGGCGTGGGGTTAAAAGCATCATGACGTTTCTTGTGTTGTTTTCAATCAGGAAAGGCGAGATGTGTCATATGTCACTTTTAACCCTGCGCCCACGTTCCAAGCTTCATGTTAGTTTCCCTGTCAGAAGATTTATTTATTTATTTTATTTCAATATTCTTCTACCCCGCACTCTCGTGCTCAGAGATTTCTTCTTGTAAGTTTCTTCTGGCGCGGTAACATGGGCAGGCAGCCTAAGGCCACTTTTAGATGCGCAGGTTGAACTAGCGCATTGAAAAATGCACTTTGAGCGGTCTTACAAATGCTCTTTTCAAAATAATGCACGAGGCGCGATTCCAATGATGGCTGGCGACTTCTGGTGCGTCTAAACGCTCCTTGCGCGACTTTTCTCAAAGCACGTTTTTCAACGCGCTAGTTTGGCCCACTTGTCTAAAAGCAGCCTATGTCACTGGAGGCTGAATAAAACCTAAATATTTTTATCTGGTAAATTATTCCATAAGGCCAAGATTTGCCAAATGAGACTAGCAATTGTGGCTGCTCTTCTTGAGATGCTCTTCTCTGACCTGCTTTCCAGAAGAAGTGAGACTTAGCACCTCCAGAAAACGAGGTCCCTTTCTGATGCCACAGCGTATTATCAGGCGCTATGCCAGGTACATGTTCAAGACTACCTATAACACGGGCAAAATCCTGAATATCTGAACAGTATCAGGTAGCTGCTTGAACACGCAGTGGCTACCCAATTGCTAGCATAGGAAGAGAGCTTACTAGAGGTAGTGGTAGTCCTGGGGACTCACTGCTATTCCCACTGCCACTCTCCAAGACCTGCAACGCCATTGCTTCTGGGCCCAGGTAAGGGTATGTAGTTGGGGTGTCTAGAAGGAAAAGTGTGGTGGTGGCAGTATCTGTTCGCCTGTTCCCACAGAAAGGGTGGTGGTGGCATAACAGCTACGTGCAGGCCCTTGCCCCATATGGTGGGTTTCAAAGCAACTTGGGCCCACTGTGTAGGGCAAGGGAGTAGTCAACACATAGCCAGATGCTAAGAGATGTTACGTTAGCTGCATGTTTTGCACCTGAAACTCACAATGTTTGACAACACACTCAGTTTGGGATGCCCAGAATTGGGGATTTAAAGCCATTACCCATTTCTGAAAGCCTTAGCCCAAGAAAAACGATGGGGAAAAAAAATACCTGTTTGTGCTGGTTAATAAGTGGCATTTCCATGTCTTGGCTAGGAGATGCCATCAGCTGGCGACGCTGTGGGGTAGCAGCTGATGCCTTCTGTTTATTTCTACACATGCAGACCAAGAAGAAAAGGCAGGCTATCACCAAAGGGATGGCTATGCTTTGGACCAGGATGTAAAGGATCCCCATTTTGCTGTTGTCACGTGGACCTGTTGGGATTTGAAGAGTGAATGATTTTAGGAGATACTTTTTCAGAGTATCCAGCAAATTTAAAATACCACTAGTGTGTATCTCAACTCTTTTATTTATAAAAATAAAAATTGCATGTTTTTAAAACAAGTTATTCATGAAATTTATTTATAGTAAATGCCAACTATTTTTTGTTATGATTTGTTTGAGAATAAGTGTTCAATGAGCATGGAAGATAGCTGGTGTGAAGATGAAAATAGAATATTGGATCCATTCGCTTTGTGCATACAATACTAACTGGTTGATTTACAGACAAAGTACTCATTGAACTTCCCTGATGAAGAAACTACACTGCATAGACAATAGCGCTACTCCCTTAACTTGGTTAGTGAATTAGACAAAATGATTATTCTTTACCCCTCATGCACAGACCAAGTAGTTAATGCAATATAAGTGCCATTTGTTAGATGCTTCTGCAGCTTACCGTGCAATTTTAACCATTCCATTTGCACTTGGCCTTCTAATACAACACTCCTGCTATTACTTTTACCCACAAATGGAATTCAAGTGGAATTATAACATACAGGCAAAGTAGTATTTATGGTATAAAATCAGGTAGAAAGATTGAAAACATTTTTAAATATACTAAATAAAAATTCTCTAAAGTGTGACTATACAGAAAACATGACTGTGAGGTGGCAAAGGATTTATATTTTCTTGTTTGAGATGCATCCTGTGATATGTAGCTTCAACATCTGTAAGTAAAACACCCATCCCAAAGCCATCTCAATAAAACCCTTACATTTGACTATGACCATGTTCATTATTTTTTTTTACTTTTCAAGATTGTCAAGTTGGTTACTGCTGGAAGAACACCCCCCACCCCCCTGTGACTAGGCAAAATCTAGACTGTAAACCTGTTGCAACAGGAATCATGTTTTACTCATTCTGCACAGGGCTGACCATATATGTGGCACTTCCCAAAACAATAGCAATGACTCTAGAATAAATTCTCTGTCAATGCAGTGGAAATAGCAGATGTTGATGTGCCTCTGCAGGAAGTGGATTGACAAGAGTGGTTTTTTCGTCAATAGTGATGAGATACAGATTAATGAGGAATTGGTGTGTTTGTACTTAGTTTAGAAGGTTTCTTCTAATGTGCTAAATATCATAGTGGATCCTGTGTTTATTGCAAATCATTTTCTTCTACAAACTATAGTACTTTACCTCCCTCTACAGGATCTGTGAAACTATGTTCTTCAAACTAAGATGCATTAGATAAGAGCAGTATTAAGAAAAATAATTTTAACATATATTTAATATATCTATTTGTTCTGTATGTAGCAAGGAATGACATTTAACAGCTTAGAGAGAAATACTATATACTAGTTGTATATAATATAAATTGCTAATTTTCAAAATCCCAGAAGTACTCTTTGCTCAGTGACTGATATTATAACAATATGCAATATTTAAAACAGTAAAAGCTTTAGGGCAATACTAGAGGGGAAAAAAGAGAATACATACTACAAGAAGGTACTTCACACAGTTCCTTGCGTACGTTTTGATTCTGTGTAAAACACCAGGGACCTTCCATCTGGCCTCCAGGATTTCTGCAGTATGCATGTCCACCTACGAGCTCTGGAAACTCGGCACTGCTCAGATCATGGTTATGTGGATGCTGAGACTCCCAATACTGACAGTTGTGCCCAGATTTAGTAATGCTGATGGTTCCTCTATAATCTGCTCCAGAACCATTATAACACTGGTGATCTGTAAACAGGGATTTCACAAAAGTTACAAAATGAAAAGGCAGAAAATGGGAAAAAAAGAAAAGCTTGCCATTACACGGATGATAATGGAAAAAAACACCCTACAATTTAAGATGATGGCAGGAGATCAGAATGACCTGGTACTTAGTGGTACCGTGCACTAACAGCTGTTTGGAAGGGTCATTATATCCTTCAGCATTTAAGCTTTCATTCTATGAAAACGTAGGCTGTTTGCATATGTTACACAATCTCGCGTTAATTTCTATGTTATATGAGATTTTGTAACTTGTACATGTACCGTTCCTCCTCTAGCATTGAAATTAACGTTAGTTGCATCATGGATGTCCGGGTGGGGAAATCCAGCTCTGACACTAGTGAGTTGTATTTAACATTTGGAACATGTGCAAACACTTAGCAATATTAAATACACTCTCCGTGAAATTTAAACATGTAGTGCCTCACGTCCGTTTCAGTACCAAAGTACAGACTCCAGCACCCAGGATTTACAGCTTCCTCACATGCTGCTGAGAGCTTCCCCTCTGCCATAGGAGTCCAAGCCAACCAGTCTGAGAGCCTGGCCCTGATCCTGTGCTCCCACTCCCCCTAAGGTAATGAAAACTAATGAATAAGCAAACAACATTTGTTTGACGCACACCAGAAGAAGGCAGGGACAGAATGACTGGGTTTCAACAGGCCACGGTCTCTATTAAAAATGATCTATATCCAAGGGGGGCCCTTTCCCAAAGCAGTTTTGAGTCTGGCAAAGGCACCCTCTCATGTCTGAGAGGGTGGCCTGTTGCACACACAAGTACCAACCTGCTCTGAGATAAGCTAAATGCCCCCTCCCCTAGTTTCCTTTTGTCTCCCCCCTCCACTTTCCCAAGCCGCATATCTTGGGTAGGGGGGACAGCGACAAAACCCCGTGCAGTACCCCTGAGGCAAAGGTAAGTGGGTCGAAGGCCACCTGGGACCGAATCTGACCTCGGGCAACTCTTGCTATGCAGAGATGCACATCAAGCAGCACAAGGCTCATATACCAGGCCCTGATCCCCGTCTCTTTATGATACAGCCCAGATTCCTGACGTTAAACTGTCCTAACACCCCTATCCCTGTGCCAGAACCCCACCAGAAGAACCACTTGCTTGGTTCGTGAATTGTGGAAGCCAGCTTGCTTACCCTTTAAATTTTGGGTTGCAAAAGTCTCCGTATTGTGAGACTTTCTCCTGCGTGCCCTGCCTGGGATGTGAGTGCAACTGCTAGCGCTGCTATCCTGGCCCAGTGGGGCTCTTTTCAGGGGTCTAGGAGCAGAGGTTGCTGCCCCTGTCGGACCTGGGCAGAGCTGCTTTCCCAGCAGGCTCCAAAAGCCTTTTATCAGTTTGAAATCAAATCCCGCAGCATGCTGGTAGAGCGCATGCTGTGAATTTACCCAGTAAATCAGGTAACTTGAGCATGGATCTGTTAAATTTAACAGATCCATCGTGAACTTGTGACTGTGGCCGGAAAAGCAAAAAAATGCAATAAGCGAACGTGGGCATACAGTCCAACAGGAATCTCACGATACTGCTGATTTCACATTAATTTTAATCAAACGCAAAAATTAGCATGTGGACAAGCAGCCTTAAATATCTGCCCTTTGTAGCTGCAAATAAGGTGAATTGGTGCACACAAACAGGGACATCTGCAGCCAATTCTGAACCTGCAAACACCTCCATAAATAACCCAGGAGATATAAGCTTCCTACATGCATCTCCATGAGGCAGTGACTAAAAAACCTAATGGGTTACAGTTCAAGTGTCAAAGCTGTTAACTCCTGATCACTCAATAAGGCCACTTGCCCATGTTACAGAGATATGGCGGGGAAACTCTCGGCGGCCAAACTCACGGGTAGTTCTGAATGTGGGCGTGGGGGATTACGCATCATCAAGCATGTCCTACAGTGATTTCTCTTACGGATGACAGGGCTCAAAATCTAGCGTTGTCATCCGTGCATGCGTAATCCCCCTGTGCCCACGTTCAGAACTACCCGTGAGTTTGGCCGCCAGGAGTTTCCCTGCTGTATTTCTGTAAAGTGGACAAGTGTCCTAATTCTTTACTCTGTTCTCCACCTTTTCATACATTCTCCACTCCATTTCCCCAAGAAAATTAATGAAAATATTTTTTACTATCTCGTCTCTCCACCCCTTTTTTTGCCTTTGTTTCTATTCATATACCTAAGCCATCTTAGTATTTTCTCCCTTTGGTTCCCCATCAGTAGGAGAAGATGCAAAGATGGCAACAAATGCTGCCTGCATGCACCCAAATTGCAATCCTTGCATCCAGTTAGTAACGAGGGACATTTTTGCCAACTAAACATCTACTGTTTTAAATACATTTTTCATGCGGTTAATGGTAGTAACGCAACATAACCTTATGGGGTCAAATGAAGCTTGCACCCCAAAATGGTTGGAGACTCTTTGAGTTTAATAAGTTTTATGTGCCAAGATTCAGTGAACAACACAGGAAACATTATCTTTCAATTAAAAAATCTTGGCAGTGGCAATGCAAAGAGAGAAGCTCACAAAGAAACATCAAAGCTTACATCTGTTGAGCCGCTCAACAGGGATTCAAATCCTTATACAGTTGGCAGCCTCTAAGGTGTCAGGCAGTGGCAAGTCCTCACACTTCGGTAGCTGTAGCTGCATCAGAATGAGAGGATTGGACCTGGCAATGTTGTATTCCTGCCTACAGAGTTCGTTCTCCAGAACTTCACATTCATCACGACACAGCTCCCTTGGTTTAGGAGTCCGAGAGCGTTCATCGCACAATGGAAACACAAAATGGCAGAAGGATGGAATAGCAAACTGTGAACACTGATCAGATAGGTGGGTAGAAGTGCCAATCATAGTAAATGCAGCTGGAATGAAAAAATAGTTGATAGTAAACAAAACACCAATAAATAAATATTTTACATTCAGAGAGCCTCTTTTTATCCAGAAAGCTCCAGAAGTACTCTATAGAGACTGTGAATCAGAGAAATACAACCACTTCTGAAATGGGATCCAGTCAGCCAACCAACACACATTGCATCACACATCAGTAAGGAAAGGAAGTTCTGAACACATTCATGGGGGAAACTCCAAAGTACTATTGTTTCTTTAATGATTATGCAGAGAACACTGGATCTCAGTTTTTAAGGCATGATCCAGAAAACTTGTTTGTTTGCCTAATGAATACTATTTACTAGGGATGTGCAGAAGGCACATCATTTGTTTTCATTTCCAAAAACCCATTCATTTTCAGGGTTTGGGGGATTTTTTCTTTCTTTCGAAAACGGTGCCATTTTGGACAAGGGTGTGCATGTGCAGAATGGCCCCAGTGGCCACTTTGTGCATGAGCAGTGATTTTTAAATTCCAACCCCACCCCCCCCATTATTTTTAATAAAATAAAATGAAAAAAATCAAAACAAAAACAAATGAAATAAAATGAACGTAATTTGCTTATTCATTTGGTTTTGTTACCTTAAGTGACAAAAATGAATGGGGCTCCATTCGTTTTTGTAATGAATAAAACAATATAAATTACACAACTCTACTACTTTCATTTATTTGATTTGGAAAGATGAAAGGCTGAGTTAACTCTGTACAAGTTCAAGGAGTCTAGTTTGGGTAAAACTTAATTTTAGATGAAGAAGCCTCCCCTTTCTTTTTAGTCAGTAAATCTGATTCAAGACAATTTTTGCCCAATTCTGCACGGATAAAAGGAACTATTCTGGTAACATCTGGTAAGACTTCACTATTATAACAGATCAGAAAAGCCTGATGGATAGGAGGGCTGAGGAAAAACACATTTTAATAATCGCAGTTGTAGGGATCACATTAAGACGCGTGACATAACTAAACTCGGGATTTAGTCTTCCCTTCCGGCACCAAGTGCCTATATAACTGCTTTTCATCTGTGAGGTTCTTTGGATATCAAGGAGGATGTGCATCATGCCTCTGAAGGATGAATCAGGTCCTAAATATAGAAATATTCCCAGAGATAAAACGTATTAAAATTTGAGCTAGAGTTGCTAGACAGTGTCCTGCCAACACAAAGTGTAAAAGGCAAGGTAATAAGCAGCCAGGAGACATTCAACACCTCAGCTGCAGCCATATTGCACTCATCAGCTTCCCCCCGCCCCATATCACCACAATGCACCATGTCTCTGCTGTTCTTGCCCAACCCACACACTGCTGCCTTAGTCTCAACTCACTTTTACTAGCAAAAGGCTCCTCTGCTTTGACTGTTACTGTATGGCATAATGCAGGATTTGATAGGTTATGCAGGCAATTTTGCATAAGTGAAAGCAAGTGAGGAATGGTGCTAGCTTCAAATGGTGGCTGTAAGATCAAAGATACTCTACTGGTGAAGGGCGGGGAGGAGGCAGGCTTGGGTGAAGTTGAAAGGGGGACCATATGGACATACAGGAACGTGGGGAAGGTTTCCTGATGTGAAAGGTGACCGAGGCAGTATTGTTGAGCAACCAAGCCCTGTTCAGAGAGAAAGGTACCCGAAAGACACCTGACCATCACGGTTGTCCTGGTGCTTTGGAGCGAAGATAGAGAAAGGCCCTTTTAAAACAGACTGCTGCAGTGTGCGTGGTTCGCAGTGTGGGGGTTGGGGGAGAGGCAGGTGTACATGGACGCACACCCATCCCCCACAGCGCAACCGGCGTTTTTGTCAATTACTTTGGGCATAGGGGGTGGGTGGGGATGCGTGGGTCGTGGAAGCACCCCCAATTTACATGAGATGCCCCCCCGCATGGTCTATGGGTGTCTATGGGTGGGAGCGTCTCGTGTAAAAAGAACCAGAGAGAGAGAGAGGTTGCTGTGTTGGTCCCAAATGTAAGAGATGTAGACAAAGGGGGCAATCCAACAGCCCGCGTAAGTTGTCCGCAGGCGCTGCACTCAGGCCAGAACACGAATGTGAGCGCGTGCATTCTGAACTGAGTGCGGCGCCTGCGGGCGGCATACGTGGGCTGTTGAATTGCCCCCAAAGTGTTTTTTACTGAGCCAACTACTGTAGCTGAGAGTACGGGGCCCCAAAACTTACACATTCTCATGACAGTAGTTGGTCCAATAAAAGATATCATCCGAACTACTTTGTCTCCATCTCTTGGTGCTTTGTCGCAATTATTGAGGCCCTGTGCCATGGCCCAAGTCACCTGCAACACGAGTTTCTCCCCTCAAAGGACCTGTATATCTTTATTAACACTCCAACTGTCTAATCAAACAGCCGTTCAACCATTTATGCCTCCCAAGCTTCTCTCACTACAAGGACTGGATTCCCGACAGCTGCAGGCATGAAGCACTGCACATTGGGCCTTACATAAGACAGTCACTTGTGTGCAGCTCTGCTCTACCATGCACACGGAGATGGGGGCAGATATGACACATATCAGCATATCCTCGACCATGAAGGTCACTTTAAACAATGTGGGGAGTCGGCCCAGAACAAGCCATACTCTGGAAGCAGGCTCCATCTACAAGAGGATCTGGCCAGAATCAGTCAAGGTAAAGAGAAACAGGTGGGGGGCTTCTAGTATCCTTCCCCCAGACTGGTAATAGCTCTCCCCCTGCCTTTTCTGTGACCCCGCTCAATGGACCCCACTTCCCTAGTAAGGCATTGCCAGCTACAATCAAATGGAGTAGATATCAGCAAAATACTCAATGACCAGGCATGGATAAGGAGGAGCAGAGGTTAATGAAAACATGTATATCCCAAATATTTGGCTCTGGAGGATAATAAACCCAGTCCTGGCACTAGGGCAGGAAGCACCTATAAAGCTCTTCACAACCTCGCTCCCCCCTACCTCTCTGCACTTATCGCCCTCCATATTCCAGCCCGCGCACTTCGCTCCTCCTCTGTCCCTTCTCTCACCCTTCCACGCCTTCCCTGCTCCCCTAAGTGCCTTCGTCCCTTCTCACTTGCGGCCCCCCATGCCTGGAACTCCCTCCCTGTCCACATCCGCCTTGCCCCCTCCCTTCATACCTTCAAATCTCTCCTTAAAACTCACCTCTTTCGCTCTGCTCTGTCTGACTCTTTATCCTGCTGAGCCACTATTCCTATACCTACGATCTGTTTACCCTTATCCTTGCAACATGGACCTGCCTGCTGTCATTCTCATCGTAACCAAGCCAAGTACGTGCACTTGAGACCTCGCATCTTCATGAATGTTAGACCCCTTGTCTCTCCCTCTGTTCCCCTTCCTAAGTCTCTCCCCCACCTCCTGTCTCTCAGATTGTAAGCCCTAGGGGCAGGGACCGTGTCTATTTTATTACTTTGTAAAGTGCCAGGTACACTGCTGGCGCTATATAAATGTTTGTTAATAATAATAATAATAAGCACCTCCCCAAAGCAGCTCCAGACAGATGCCTCCCAATAACCAATCCCTGGTTGCAGTCCAAAACCTATCTGCTCCAGACAGTGAGAGCCTGAGGTAGGGGAGCCTAGAGGAGCTCACTGTGTTACAATGGCTGGCCATAGGGAAGAGAGAAGTCCCAGTCCTGCTGCCCTATGGGGGGTGGGGGTGGAAGAAGAAGCAGCAGCTTCCATCAGAAAATTGTGCAGCGGGTGGAAGGCTGCCTCCTGGAGTGTCTCCCGCTAGGGCAAACTCTCTTTTGGAGTCGCAGAAGAGCTCAGGCTGCTGCAAAACCAAAAAGGAGTAAAGCCCTGGCCCAGCTCTGGTTAGGTGGCTCTAGCTACCACGCGTTGAGTGAAGAGTAACTGGCTGGTCAGGGAATGCACAGAAGAAGCTGCATAGGGATATCCAAGCCCCCAGCAGGTCTCAGCTGTGGTGGTGAAGTGAATATGCACACACGAGCTGTCTTCCTCCAGCCCCAGTGGGGGAGTGGTGACTGCCACAATCAGTGCAAGACCTCAGGCCATCACACACATTGACTATGCTGCAGTGCAGGGATTCCCTCGCCATTTGGGGGCTTGCAGTGTAGTTAGCAATAGGGGTGTGCATTTCGTTTCTATTTCCCCAATAACTAAAACGAAATCTCCCAATTTTGTTTTAGTTA
Source organism: Sphenodon punctatus (assembly GCA_003113815.1). Taxonomy (NCBI): domain Eukaryota; kingdom Metazoa; phylum Chordata; class Lepidosauria; order Sphenodontia; family Sphenodontidae; genus Sphenodon; species Sphenodon punctatus. The sequence goes on from QEPC01011848.1 coordinate 264,119, forward strand.
TTAGGGAAACAGAAATGAAATTTAGTGCAAAGACAATTCTGTTTGCTAATTTCATTTTCATTTTGTCTCTCAGGCTGGCTGACGTGCTTGAGAGATAAAACAACGCTGCAAAAAGCCAGAGGGGAGGGGAAAGTGGTGGGAGGGCAGGAGACTTGAGTTATGATTGGCACCCCTGCTGGCCAATAGGCATCACAAAGACATCATGGAGCATTTGATGCAGAGAACCCCAGCTATAGGGCTTTGTTCGATGATGTCACAAGTTGGCAGTACCCAATCAGGGGCACTGGAGGGAGGGCACTGTGAAAGCTAGTTCAGGGGAAGGTCTGAAGCTTTCTGCTCTTAGTTCTGCTTTGGAGAGCGCTTGGAAGATACGTATTCCTTCCTACAGTTACCCACCCATTCCAAATCAGCTGGCTCAACTCTCTGTCACTTTGAAAGGCCACTTCCCCCTCTCCAGTACCATGCAGATGTGAGGCCCTGGAGATGGGGAAGTGGCACCCGGCCTTTCAAAGTCACAGGTGCCCCGAGCTGGGTCCTGTCACTTTGAAAGGCCGCTTCCCCTCCTACAGTGCCTCTCAGCAGTGAGGTGCTGCATGGGGATGGGGGGGGGGGGAGAGGGGGACACGGCTGGATTAAGCAAAGGCAAGCCATACAAGCAAATGGCTATTAATATGAATGGAATGCCCATAGGAATGAATGGGAAATGAAATTTTAAACGAAAACAAAATTAAAATGAAACAAAAGAACTTTTTAAAAACAAACAAACAAAAAACACGGAAACAAATGCAGAGGGGTTAGTCTAGCACCGTCCTCTGCTATTTGATCTATGAGTCGAGTGTGTATGGGTGGAGGTTGCCTGACAGCTGTCTACATTTATTTTTCAGCCAAGTGAAAAATATTTTCAAAGTGGGCATTGTTTACTTTTTAGTATTAAGCTGAAGTATGCTTGAATATTTCACAGCAACACAAAATATTGCTTCTATCCCCACACTAGAATTCTTTGCAGACGTTTTACTGTGCTTTGGATATGGACAGTAGGTGTCACTACTACCCATTACCAGAGTCATAGTCTCTTGGCTGTATGCTCCACAGCCCTAGGTTTTGGGGGCTGGTTTGGTTTTGTCCTTTAAGATATTGCTGTTTCATGTGTTAATATTAGCATGCAAATTATTTCACTCAAAAATGCTAACTGAGATGTCTGCTTCCCTATCTGAAGTAGAGAGAGTGTGGTTGCCGTATTGGTCCCAAATATAGGCAGTAGAGACAAAACAGCGTGGAGATATCTTTAATTGGACCAACTCCAGTTGGTGGGGGTATGCAAGCTTTTGGACCTCACAGGGTCCTTCGTCAAAGAACCCTACGAAGTCCGAAATCTTGCGTACCTCCACCAACTTGAGCTGGTCCAATAAAAGGTTATCTCCACACTGTTTTGTCCTTATTTGAAGGGCTTTCCAGACAAAGTGAAGTGCTGCTGTACTTAAGACTCCCACAGCATTGGAGTACTTTAAAGTCAATGGGGCTTCACATGAGCCCAGTGAGCTCATGGTCTGCCCAAACATGTCTCTTAGAATCACAAAGTTAGAAGATATCTCAAGGGTCATCTAGTCCAACCCCGCTTGAAGGCAGGAACAGGGAACGTATGGTACCTCCTAAAGGAGAAAACGCCAATATGCACAAATGTTTGAAACAGAATTCCAAGAGTAGCTCTCCAGAACCAAAAATTCAATTTCCAAACATCATTATTATGGAATCAGAATATTTGTTCATGCTTTATATATTAGAATAAATTTAATGGGATCAAAATGTAGGTACATTTCCTGTAAGACCCCCACTGTAGCAAGCACTTTAGTCCCTTTCTTGATAGTCTCTGAAGGGTATATACAGTAGAAACCCCCTTAGCCATACCTCTTTAAACTAGATCCTTTCTTTATTTTGGTTATGGTATTTTATAGGGATGGGACTTTCGGTTTCGGTTTTAACTAAAAGAGGCCAAAAGCATCTCTTTTGGTTAAAACCGAGATATCTGAGAATTGGACTCATCTTGGTTTCCAATTCTCAGATCTTCTGTTCCCATTGAAGTCAATGGGAAATCTTCCCATTGACTTCATTAGGAAGAAAGGGACACCTCCTCTACCCCCCACCCCACTCCTAGTCTCGGACGGTGGGGATCCATTACCCCTAACACTCCCACTCACCGGGGCCTGGCTTTACCCAGCCCCCGGGGCACCTGTATTTTACTTACTGTTGCCAGTCTGGTCCGGAGGGTGGTGGGGGTCACAGCTGCTGACTGGGTTGGGTCGCCAGGTCTTCTCCGCTGTGGGGCAGTGGAGAAGGCCCGGTGGCCTGGCTGCGGAAGCCAGCTCCTGCCACCAGCCAGCAGCAGAGGAGGCCCAACCATTGGCAGCAGAGCCAGCTCCTCTGCTGCACAGCCAGGCCTTCTCTTCCTTTGTACAGGTTCGGAGCTTGAAGAAAATGCCGCTGGACCAGCAGCGGCGCAGCGCACATGCGCAAAATAGCCACTGAGGCCATTCTGTGTATGTGTAGCCCTAATACAAAATGGCATCAGCAGCGTCGATGCCATTTTGAAAGAGGGCAGCTGTTCTGCGCATGCGTGAGGAACATTTCCATGCATGCGCAGAACAGCTGCCCTCTTCCAAAATGGCACAGATGCTGCCTGTGCCATTTTGGATTAGGGCTACACATGCGTAAAATGGCCTCAGCGGCCATTTTGCGCATATATGGTGTGCCGCTGCCAATCTGGCGGCATTTTCTTTAAGCTCTGGATTTGTAAGAAGAAGGAAGAGAAGGCCCAGCTGCCCGGCAGAGGAGCTGGGTCTGCTGCTGGCTGGTGACAAGAGCTGGCTCTGCTGCCAGGCCGCCATGCCTTCTCCACCATCCTGCAGCAGAGAAGGCCCGGAGGCCTGGCAGTGGAGCCAGCTCCTGACACCAGTCAGCAGCAGAGGAGGCCCAACTGGTGGCCATGACTGCCACCCTCCGGACCAGACTGGCAACAACAAAGTAAAGTACTGGGGGTTGGGTAATGCCAGGCCCTGGAGGGTGGGTGTGTTAGGAGTAATGGATCCCCACTCCCACCCTCTGTGCTGGGAGTGGGGTGGGGGTGGATGTGCAGGTTTTTTTCGGTGGGCTCCCCTGTTTCTCGAAGGGTTCTCTGTTCCACTGAAGTCAATGGGAAAAAGAAGCGACACCAATAGATCCAATACCGATAGGAGATCCGAGACACAGGGGAGCTGAAACCGAAAGAAACCAATACCGATATTTTGCCTGGAGTCCCACCCCTAGTATTTTATGTCTGCCACCACTTTCAGACACACTGTATAAAAACAGAAATCCTCACAACTGGACAAAAAGCATGTTCCCCACACCAGGTATCCAGATAAAGATTTTTCTACTGTACCTCCAACAAGTAACTAAGGGTGATTTCAGACGTTACGGGCCCCGTTGGCCCCATACTGAAATCACCGAATTCCTTCCCCGCTGGGATCACCCCGTCACGCCGCAACAGACGTGCCGGGGGGATCCCGGCGGGGAATTGGGGAGGGGCAAGGCTGCGCGGTGCAACGTGCGGCCGCACGGCCCCGCCCCCTCCACGCTCCCCGCCCTCTGGGGAGACGGGCGGGTGGCGGGGCCAATGCAGCCGCCACGTCGGGCCGGATTCGCCACAGCCCGGGGTTCCGCCGGTGATCCCGGGTCGTGGTGCCCGACCAGACGAGACGCCGGGGTTCACCCCGGCATAGGATTGCATTCGACACGCGGCGGCCTCCGGTCTCGCCGCTTCGGCTGCTCACGTGTTGAATGCAATCCCAAGCCGTGGTAACATCTGGGGGGAAACATCCATTTCCCCCAACAGACGTTACGCGATCACAGCCACCACACGGAATTGAGCGTGGTTCACTGAGATATCGTAACGTCTGAAATCACCCTAAGTTTCACATTGGAATTAAAGAAACACACACACACACACTGTAAGTGTGTAACTGCTTATTAGCATCTTCTTATGAGACAGCAAAGAGGAGCGGTGTGCGGGTAGGAGTGGCAAGGTTAAACGTATGCTATTAGCATTGGTAGACTGAAGCAACAAACTAATTGTGGCAGGGAGCAGGCTACTTGGGACTACTGACCATTTAAGAAGAGTAGCACCAATATTGGAGGTGCAGATGCAAGCTGCGGCTAAGCACTGGAGTAAAGAAGGAAGTGCCCAAAGCCTCACACGTGGGCTTGGGCGTGGCCTAAGCAAGGCTCTGTTTAGGGGCGAGACCTCAGGGAAGCAGGAGCTCAGGGGACACTCTGCTTCAGAGGCAAAGCGGATGAGAGGCGAGGGCTGTATCTGGACGAGAACTGGTTGCAGGAGTGAAGGTGCCTGAGTGAAGATGTGAGTGGAAGGACCCGATATCACAGAGGTATAGACTTTGAGTAGAGAGAGGCAGAAGGAGCCTGGCTACTATATGTGCTAAGGACTGTATATGTGAATAGAAGACAAACTGGTGGAGCTAATTCCCATCTGGGCCTGGGTCTTCTGGGGCTAGATCCTGGTAAGACAGATTTCCCCCCCCCCCCCGACTTTGCTCTGTTACACTGACCCATCACTGAATATTGGGATGGACTCAGATTTTGTAGCTTGATCCCATCTCTGCTTATTATGAATTCAGTTCAGAAAATTCCCAAATAAAATCAAGCTCGCTTTCTTTTTCCTTTTTTTGGGGTGGGGTGGGGCGCAGATCACTGACAATCTACTCTCTGGCCGCTGACCTAGGCTGATGCTGCACTGAGTTCCCAACCAGCACCATCTGGGCAAACACTAGTGCCCACATGCCTCTTCCAGCCAAGTCTCAGTAAGGCATTTGAGATCAGAAGGATCATTTTGGATAAGGCCAAAGAGAACTGATGTTTTATTTATTGCTGACCTCACATTAAATAGTATCAGCAACAAATCAGGGTGTATCAATTCAACTGACTGCTGCAGCAAGGTATATGAGCATCACTGGTGGTCACATCAATTAGCATTCCAACCAGGTCATTTGTAGGAAGTGTATGCTAGCTATGATCCTCAAAGCATTGCCTTGATGCGAGTACTATTCCCTTCAATGGGGCCTTGCAGGAGCAAAGGACTTGTGGACCAGGCAGGAAGTCATTAAGCTTTTGGATACCAAATCTATGAGTATGTACCAACATGATGTAGAGAGAGAGCACAGAAAGGTCAACTCTTGCTCTGTATAAATCCATATTAAATCAGAAATCTACTGGGATTATACAGTGAGAACTGAGATAGAGAATCCAAGGGGGAAATGTACGTATATGTTAAGAAAGCCAAAAGACAATTGTTGTTCATTAAACTATAATGTACTTGCCTTTTAGTTATGTTTGAATCAATTAGGTATAAAGCACTAGTATAAATTGCAAGTTTTAGAGTCAACTCTTTGACATTTCACTTATAGTGAAAAAGGTTTCTAATGTGATTGGAAGATTTGCCCTGAAAAATCTTTTCTGAATGCATGTGATGGAAAGGAGATTTTTGGCTCAAACCTTTCAGGATAAGGGTAATTTGGTCACCAATTGATAAGCTGATGAGGTAATAAAACTAGTACTGTATACGTTCGAATAGATATCTGAGCAAATGCTTATTGTCCTACTACAGGGGTATAGAGTCCTACCAGTAATTCGGTTTTCAATTTCCCCTTGCATCTGGAGGGAGTCCACATAAATGGTCCTGTTTCCAATGATTCGTGCACAGGCAATTCCCCTGTAAGGCTGACAAAACCCGTCTTCATGATAATCTTCCCTGCAAAAGACAAATTAGGAGTCTGTAAGTGCATCTGCAGATGTCTGGCTGTCCCGGATGGATTTTTAAGAGTTATATTCCTTTTAAAAAAGGGAAAAGATTGTAAACCTGACATTCTTCTTTTCTCCCGGTGCTGCTTTCTCACCCCTGCCTTCCTTTGCATGACTTTGAGAGTATTTCTAGGGGCACTATTGTTGGCTTTTAATTCAAGGAGGAAAAAGTAAAAACAAGAATGATCTTAAATATTGCATGCTAATGATAATGGAGTTTGGCAGGGGACTATTAAAAAGCTGTTAGACTGAGACAGTAATATAGATCATATTTCACTTGTAATACATTGCTGGCATCTAGCTGCATCCAGTGTAATTAGGCAAGCAGTTGGTTCTCTTCTCCCACCTCTGACTACAATTCTTCATTTCCTGCAAAGAACAGCAAATGAAAACTTGCCAAGATTTAATTAAAATATGGCATAATTCTGAACTATGACTTAGATAAACAGAATGAAAAGTAATCAGGGGTTAGGTTCCTTTCCCTGCTTCTCCCTGGTTAGCTTTAATGCCAAATTCCTTTTCCAGTACACATTTTAATGCATTGTTGATTCAACCCTGGGCTGAATTCTGTTCTCCTTTACATTAACATGTGTATTTTAGGTTAATAAAAATAATGTGTGTATATTACACACGCACACCCCCCATATATATTATACATAAACACAAATGCACATATACAGAGAGATTTAAATGGAGTTTCTCTAAATTAACACTTGTGTAAACAAAAGAAAAATTTGGCATAACTATTCCCACACACCTTTGTAATTTTTTTAACTGGAGCTTCAAATAGGAGCCGTAGCTAGCATAAATTTATATGTATTTTTATGCATATAAAAGGATTTGAATTGTATTTAAAAGTTTAAGACAAATAAACTAAGGGTGCTTACATATGTGACAGCTGCTGCCAGACTGCTCTGGGTTGTGGCGGAAACCGACAGCCCAGCCGCTGAACAAATGTTACAGCGGACGGGTCAGGGAGACACATGGATGTGCGTCTGCATGTCCCCGCCACTGTGCTGAGGACAGCGCCCCGCCCTGCCCCCTCCAGCTGATGGGCAGCCATGGTGACCAATGACAGCCACCACAGTGCCCAGCCTCTGCCACCACTCCAGATCGTGGTAATTAAAGTGGGTTATCAGACGTGATAGCCCACTTTACTCTGGGTCCAGTGACTGGCTCCTGTCCTGACCATGATGGAGCTTAGCCTGGGATTTCCCTGAGTCACAGCTCAGGCTAAGCTCCACCACTGTTGGAAGCCAGAGCGCGGTAATAACTGGCAGCCGCTTTCAAACATGACAGTGGCACCCAGATTAATCTGCTCTAAAATGGATTAATCCGAGCCACTGTCGCATCTGAAAACACCTTAACTGAACTTGAGTAAGCGATTGCACTGATCTTGTTGCCAAATCTTAAGACTTAGATTGCTTATTCCCCTGGATCCCTAATGCTGGCAAGAGAACCTCAGCGGAGGAGCATTGTGTGATAAAGTTACATTTTATTTTGTCCACGTTCATCCTGTTTTCTTATTGCGTAGCTGTTTTCCAGTTTTGCTCCAACAGTGTGCCTGTCCATCACCTGTTTGCCCACCTCTCTCACAAGCAACTTCATACTTTCTCCCTGTAGCAGGGTGAGCTGGAGTGCCTCAGCTGCACCCACTCCAGGTGGCTTCTAGCCCTGATTGCCTGGCTCCTGCAGGCTTAGTAAAAGGGTATGAGCCACCCGGTGGGGCTGTTCAAGCTAAGGGTATATGATTGGCTGGGGTGGCACAGGTGACCATGAGCAGAGGGTTGAAACGAGAATCACTTTGATTCTTGTGAAAATCTCATGAGAATTGAGAACCCTTAGCGAGCTCTCAAGAAGATCTTGCTAACGGTGCGAAATCTCATGAGATATCTTGCAAAGAATTTTTTTTAAAAAAAAAAATATCACCAAGAACATGCAAAATGCTGCTGTGGCCGTCGTGCGCATGCATGGCCCTTTTTCAAAATGGCGCTGGCAGTGTCGTTGCCATTTTGGAAAAGGGCAGCCATTCTGCGCTCGCACAGTGCCGTTTGTGCATAAGCAGAGCGGCTGCCCTTTTCCAAAATGGCGGTGACGCTGCCAGCACCATTCTGGAAAAGTATCGCTCATGTGCAGAATGGTCCTGGTGGCCATTTTGAACATGCTTGGTGATATCCTCCTCTCCCCTCCCCCCCCTGCAAGATGGGAAGTGGCCTCTTTGCTTCTCCCCCTTCCCCGCAAAGAACCCGAGTGGGGAGAATAAAATTGTCATGACCTGATCTACTCTGGAGTGGATGTCAGCAGTGGCCCGGAGAAATTCTGGTGCCCCAAAGAGAACAATGATTGGAACTGTGATTATTTACCAAGGGGTTGGGCTGGACCATCTCCCCTCACATTCTGGGTGATTTCAGACATGACGGGGTGAATATTCACCCCGCCATGACCACAGTGAAACACGAGCCGCGGTGAACTGCGGTGAACGTCTGTTTGCCATCCGCCAGATGTTCACCACAGTCGAACACGGGCCGCGTTTGCATTGACCATGCTTCGTTACCTCTCACCACCCGGAGGTAACGAAGTGTGGTCAAAGGCCACCACGGCTGTGGTGAAGGGTTCGTCACGTCTGTTTACTCACCCTTCACCATGGTCGGGGTTCGCCTTCACGGTCCCGGTCGGGTGGTGCGGCCGGATAGGCCGCACTTCCTGCCCGTCGCGCTGGGGGGGTAGGCCGATGGCGGCATGCAGGGGGCGGGGCCATGCACCCGCACGCAGCACCGCATGGCCCCGCCCCCTCCGCGGTTGGGTGAGCCAACAGACATAACGGCCGCCTGAATTGACCGCGGTCTGTGGTGTCTCGTTCCTCATGGGTGGGAAGGCTTGGCCAGAGCTGGGGGTTTGAAGGCCTGGCTGAATGGACTTTGGGGACTTGTGGTTGGGTAATAATAATAATAATAATAATAATCCTTTATTGCTTAGCCGGTGGCCATTGCAAAGCTTACAAACTTCCCTGAACTGGGGGGATCATAAATCCCTTCTAACAGTCATCCATTTAAAAACCATTTAAACTAAAATACAAAATTAAATTAAAATAAAACAGAACTTAGTCATAAGGCACCTAGCTAGTGCCTGCGAATCATTAAACATATACTTATACAGACTAAGTAGATTCCTTACACAATTTTTCTTTCATTATACCCACAATACTCAAATACGAGGCTACATTTGCAGTTATCAGCAGCGAGCGGTCACCCAACAAGTAACAAACATAGAAGCCCGCAGGTCTACCCGGCAGCTGGGCAATCAAAGGAGCAATCAATTTTTTCCAAACTCCACAGAACAGAGTGCAATCCAACAATATATGCTCCAAAGTATCTACTTTCTTTAAAGAGCACTGGCATAATCGCTCAGCAAATAGCATTCCCCTGTATCTAGTACCTACGGTCTGAACTGAAGGAAAGGAATTCACTCTTGCCAAAAAGAAAAACCTTCTGAACCTTTGGGACAAACTACCGTCCAGGTAGGGCATAGGGGACCACTCTCCATTGGCGATCTCAAGATGACATTCCAAAGCCCTGCTCTCGCCAATGATGGTTCTTATTTCTTGCCAGGTAATATCTGATAACCTCTCCGCCAGTAGCTTCTGGGCCCCCTTAAATCCCAATGGTTCCAAAGCTACAGGGCTATAACCTAATTGACAGATCTTGTTACGCACCCCAGTAACCCAACTGTTTGAAATCTTATCCTCCAAGACCAACGCTGACAGAGGGGCAGCCATTTTAAAAAACAACCGAAGCCAATAGGATATGGCCCCCATCCAAATCCTCTCAGCAAGTGGTAATAAACCACATTCCAAGCCCAGGGCCACTACATTTATCCCCGGTGGGGCTGCCAGTAAGGCTCTAATAAAACTAGACTGCAGTTTTTCCAGGCATTTGATTTTCCCATATGCCCACAAAGAGGCTCCATACAGCATCTGAGGAATTGATTTCAACGTGTACATTTTTATAGCTGGAGTAACTAACTACCCGCCCCCCCCCCTTGATTTAAAAAAAGCCAGTAGTGCTTTATGTAACTGCTTAGCCCTGCCCTGAACTGCTTGGGTCTGTGATGACCAAGCCCCGTTAGCTTGAAACAAAAGTCCCAAGTATTTGTAAACTCGGACCTGGGCAATTACTTGGTTATCCACCTGCCATCTGTGTACTATTTTCTTGCGAGAGAATACTAAGACCTTTGTTTTATCGTAGTTGATTGTCAGTAGGTTCCTCTTACAATAACACCCAAAAGTATCCAAAAGACGTCTCAGCCCTACCTGAGAATGTGACAACAAAACTGTGTCGTCCGCATATTGGAGACAAGGTATATATATGTCTCCCACCTGAGGGGCATCGAAGGAGGGATCAGCAAACTCATCCATCAAATCATTCAAATAGATGTTAAACAACATCGGGGCTAACATACACCCCTGCCTAACCCCCGTTAGGGTGGATATCCTGTTTGACAGTGTTCCTTGAGTATTAAGTCTGACCCTCATCGATGTACCCCTAAAAAGCTTGTAAATTAAATAAAGCAGTCTACGATCCAAAGTTAACGCAACTAACTTAACCCAAAGATGTTCTCTTGAAACTGAATCGAAGGCTGCTTTCCAATCTATGAAGGCTACATACAACACATTAGATGCGCCTGCACACTTCTGGACCAAGTGAGTGAGAAGAAAACAATGGTCTATGGTAGATCTTCCTTCTCTAAATCCTATCTGCGCTGCATTCAGAATTCCGTTGTATTAATCCAATGATTCAATCTTAATGAGAGATATTTCACGTAAACTTTACTCACGATGCTAAGTAGACTAATGGGTCTGAAATTACCCGGGTCCGTCAGACTTCCCTTCTTATATATTGGGGCTACAATCACCTGTCCCCAGTCCGATGGCATATTTCCTGACTTATTAATCCCTGAGAAAAGAGCTGCTAGAACCAGGGCCCACCATAAGCCCAGTCTTAAGTAATTCCGCCGGAATAAAATCTGGGCTTGGGGCCTTCTCAACCTTAAGACTAATTATTAAATCTTCTATCAAATCTGGCGAGACTGATTCCCATTCTGGCATATCGAGCGACATGGGCGGATAAATACAGTCAGTTGTAGAGATGTCGAACAAAGCCGCAAAATGTTTCTCCCACACCCGACTGGGAACTGCAGAACATTGGATAGTGTCCCTTTCCTGACCTATACCTCTAACCATCTTCCAAAAGGTATGTGAGTTGGGGCTTTTAGCTGCTTTGTCTAGTGCTTCCTAGGGATGGGCGGACGCAGTTCGGAGTTCGGACCGAACTCGACCAGTTTGGTCGACAAAATTGAACTTCCGAATCGAACTTGCTTTTCGAACCGAACCGAATTTCCAAACTTGGCTCTGTTCGCCCATCCCTAAAAGATAATATTCTATTTAGTTTAATGGGGTTTGAATTTCCAAACTTTGTTCGGAAGTTCGGACTGAACTCGAATAGTTTAGTCGACCGAACCGAACTTCCAAACCAAACCGAATTTCCAAACTGAACCGAACTGAATTTCCGAACTTGGTTCTGTTCGTCCATCCCTAGTGCTTCCCAATCACATTTATTAAAATCCGCTCTCTTAGCAGCTGATAACAATCTATATTCCCTCCTTTTAAACAGGAGTTCTTTCAACAGACTATTCCTCTGTAGCAATCTAAATCTCCTGTAGAGTCGTCGTAAGGCCTTTCTTGCCATTAAGCAATCTCTATCAAACCAACTGGAGGGAACTCTACCCACTTGCTTTAATAACAAATCTTCCCCTCTAATGTGGGAGAGACAGGGCCAGAGCCACTCTGCTGCTTGCTGATATCTAAGAACCCAATCTTCGGGTGAAAACACCTCCCTTAGATGCATCTCCACTGAGATGCTGTATCCCCTGTTGAGAGTAAAGACGTGCAATCATCTCCTGTTCCAACTGTTCCTCCTAATGCTTCCGTACCCTACCGGGCCCACAAGGCAAGCTATCCGCTTGAAGGGTTTGAAAATGGAGCTTGAACCACTGCAGGTCGCCCAAGCAGAAAATGAGGGGCAAATGATCACTGTCTAGGTGCGAACCCACTTGAAAAAATTTAGTAAGAAAAATAAAATCTGAAGAAACTGCAAAATAATCCATCTTACTACCACCCCTAGAGGACAAATATGTGAGTTCCCCGAGGTAGTCGCTCCTATATCGGCCATTCAGTAAATACAGATCCGCTTTCTGTAATAAATTAGAGAAGGCTACACCGTTTTTATTTGAGCCAAAATCCTTAGACTGTCTATCCTCTAGATGGGCATCATCCTCATTAACTCAAACACCTCCAAATTAGGATAATTCCTGATCCGACCTGCCCATTCTAGCGTTACAATCGCCTGCCAGCAACAGTCCAACACCAGGGTATAAGTTCTTCATCTGTTCCAAATAGGTTGCTACTGCAGTCCAAACATTCTCTTCATAATAATTAGAATTGCTCGGGGGGATATAAATACATAACACCAGGAGCAACCTGTTGGACGCCCACACTCTACAACCACATCCACAAGCTAAACCCTTTGGCAAGGGCTCACATTTCAATTTTAACGAGTTGTTCCAGAAACAAGTCGTACCCCCATTAGCTCTACCCTTCCCCAAGGATGGAATAGCCCCTTGCCAGAACACTTCGTACCCCAGAAAGCTTGGTTTCTCTGTACACCAAGTTTCTTGGGCTAAAATGATATCATAGTTCCTCATAAAGGAAAAACTGGCCGGGTTCCGAGATCTAGTTTTCCAGCCTGCCACATTCCATGACAAAATCTTCAGGGAATCAAACTCACGATCCCCTGTAAGTCAATCCACCTTGGATTTGGCTGCTGTCTCTAATTCCCTACCACCAAAACCATCCCCCACCTCAAATACTTCCTGGTCCCTCCCAGAGTCATAGTGGCCCAACCCCACTTGCAGATTCCCCAACTCCTTAACTAAATCACATAAAATTCCCTCCCAAATTACCCCTTCAACTACTAGCCCCTCCAGCAAAGGAGGGGCTATGGGAGACTCATTACCGCCTAGCTCTCCCATACTACCTTTCCGTTCCACTAAGGCCGGACAAAGGGCAGGGGGGCTGCCCACCTCATTCTCATCCAGGGCTTGGAACTTGGCCCAGTTATTACTGGTTACTTCTGGAATATGGGTGCCGGGATTGCGGGAGAGCGAAGGGGGGGTGGCGGCCCCCCTAGTTGGGGGGGTTCACCCTCCTATAGCTCACCAGGTTCGGAGTCTGGGGGTGGTACTGGATGCGGACCTGCGTCTGGAGCGGCAGGTGGAGGCAGTCGCTAAGGCTGCTTTCCGCCAGCTATATCTAGTGCGTAGGCTGCGTCCGTATGTCTCCGGCCCGGACCTGGCCTCCCTCATCCATGCCTTCGTCACCTCGAGGCTCGACTACTGTAACGCGCTCTACGTGGGGCTTCCCTTGTTCTTGGTTCGGAGGCTGCAGCTAGTGCAGAATGCGGCGGCTCATCTTCTTACGGGGACGGGCCGTCGGGAGCATATTACACCTGTGCTCCGAGCTCTGCACTGGCTGCCGATAGCGTGCCGAGCCAAGTTCAAGGTGTTGGTGATGATCTATAAAGCCCTACACGGTCTTGGCCCCTCATACCTTAGGGACCGCCTCGCCCTCCGCGCCCCAGAGCAGCTCCTGTGGTCCGCCGGGGGTGCCTTCCTGGAGGTCCCCCGTGTTAAGCGGGGGGGCCACAATGGAGAGGGCATTCTCGGTAGTGGGGCCGCGGCTTTGGAACTCCCTTCTGGAGGAAGCTCGCCTGGCCCCTAGCCTGTTAACATTTCGGCGAAATTATAAGACCTGGCTGTTCGCCCAGGCCTTTGGGAGGGAGGGGTAGGTGGGTGTTTTAGTTCCCCCACCTACTTGGGTTTTTATGCTGATCTTAGTCCTGTTTTAATGTTTTATAATATGTATGATGATTTTAATTGATTTTATTGTTTTAATATTTTGGAAGCCGCCCCAAGCTGTATGGCAGGGGGGGCGGGGTAGAAATTTATGGAAATAAAAATAAAAGAAATAAATATATCAGCTCAGGTTCCAAAGACCCTACCAACTTAGGTACTGCCTGGACCTCTCCCTCCTCCAGCTGTACCACCTTAACCCCTACTTCAATTGGATATTGATATTTTTGCATCAGCTGGGGGAACTCATCCCCACTTCTAACCTTCGGGACATACATTTCCCTCACCAAGTACCCCTTGCCTACCTCCTTTAACTGCTTATCTATAGGGCTACGATCCAATCTCTCAGTATTTACATTAATAGCTACCACTTCTCTACTGGAGGGGACCACTTGGCCGACTTCCATCTCTTCAACAGGGATAATATCCGGGCTAGGACTAAAGGGGCTACGTGGATCTACTAAAGTCATTCTATTACTAGATTCTTGGGCCATGAGCTCCTGGGTTCTCGAGCCCACTGGCTTGCCGCCCATACAAGATCTCTGCGTTACGTTCCCCTCATTACCCGACAATCCCGCCACATCGCCCTTCTGACGTTGCTTCAGAATTTGCAAGTTATTATTAATATAAATTTTGGCCAGTCAAATCGCGTTAGCAAAAAAGATATTACTAGCCCTCCAAATATTGTCCGATAAGGCACTATTTTTGAAGGAAATAACACATTTGAAAAATTCCCTATCCCTATTAAGGATCCTAATATCCCTAATCTCCCTAGGTTGACAGGGGACTTGAAGCAGGGAAGTAATATGTCTAGCCACCAACTGGGGCAACGACCACTGGGGCACAAATCCTGACGACACCGGATAAACCAAGAAACAAATTGCATGTCTACAATAACTAAATTTTCCCATCTTCCCTTCCTCCCATTCCTCATTGCTCCTATGGAGGAGGGGAGGGCATAACTCAGTATTTAAACTATCTTCCTGCACAGCCTGCTTAGGTTTATCCACCAGGTCACCTCTATACCCGTTACCCCCCAAAGTTCTCCAATTATAATCGGGCTTCATTTCTTCAATTAATCTGGTAAGACTATTGAGTTGAGCAAAAATATGCTGTAGTGTCTTTCCAATAAGAGTTGTTTGATTGGCCAATAAAGAAGCCCAGTTCTTATCCATACCATCTTCCACCGCCAACACATTTGTTGAACAGCCCTCAACAAGCCCCTTGTCTTTCCCTGCCTCCGTTTTCAAGCCTGGAGACCAGCTGAGGGAATAAGTTCTCTTCTTTCGGTTTACCCTACTGTCCTGCTGAAAATACTGACCTCCCGACTGGGAACTCATGGGCCCATCAGGGTCCAGAGTCGCATAGCGGTTTGTTAACGGGATCCCCGACACCAGAGACATCTCCCCAGCCCTTAGCCCACCTCTGTCTCCATACTTGGCACCCCTTAAAAAATTATCCATCTTACGTTGTTTTGGCGGGGGCACCCCCTGTCCATCTTCTGGCACTTTTCTCCTTAATTTCGTAGGCATTCCACAAGACCATCAACACCAACAAAGCAAAACACCTCGTTACTCCTGCATCTCCTGCCGGCGCCTAAGACCATGTGCACAAGTGCGCCCTTGCGTGCAAAGCCCTTAGGCATGCTGCCCCGGCGTGCTGCCCCAGCGCGCGCCACCGGCACCCGCCATCGGCTCCCGCTTGTTTAAATCCTCAGGTGGGGGTGGTGGTCCTACATGCTCCAGTTCCTCCCTTTATCACCGTGCCAGGGTTGGGGTGTGCTGCTCGTCCCGCTGCTTTACTCTCCAGGCCCAGATTCCACTACTCACCACCTCTCAGCTCTGCCGTCGGCTCCTGCTTGTTTAAATCCTCAGAGGGGTGTGTCCTATACGCACCGGCTCCTCCCTTTATCACCGTGCCAGGGTTGGTGTGTGTCACTCGTCCCGCTGCTCCACTCTCCAGACCCAGGGTTCCACTACTCGCCACCTCTCACCTCCGCCATCGGCTCCCGCTTGTTTAAATCCTCAGGTGAGGGGCTGGTCCTACACGTGCTGGCTCCTCCCCTTATCACCGTGCCAGGGTTGGCGTGCGCCGCTTGTCCTGCTGCTCCACTCTCCAGGCCCAGGTTCCACTACTCGCCACCTCTCAGCTCCACTGTTGGCTCCCGCTTGTTTAAATCCTCAGGTGGAGTGGTGGTCCTACACGCGCCGGCTCTTCCCCTTATCACCGTGCCAGGGTTGGTGTGCACCGCTCGTCCCGCTGCTGTGCACTCCAGGTCCAGGTTCCACTACTTGCCACCTCTCCTTGTGGTTGGGTTGCTCCTGAGTCTGGAGAGATGGACCTGGGCCTGTAGGGTGGAGGCGGACGAGCCGACAGCCCCAGGTACGCGGGACATAGGGTAGTGTCTAATAAAGACTGTGAACAAAGACCTTCGGGATTGTGTGGTGTGTCCAGAGAGGGTACCCCCTTTCAGTAAGAAGGGGGTTCAGCTGACGCTCAAGGCTGAGACGGTATAGCAGGGGTGAGCTAATTCCCTGTGAGTGCGACCCCAGTGCCCCCGTGTGGCCCTGGGGGACCCCCCTTGCTACAGCCGGGTTGCCACATTCTGCACCAGCTGCAGTTTCCGGACCGTGACCAGGGGTAGCCCCACGTAGAGTGCATTACAGTAGTCTAATCTTGAGGTGATAAAAGCTTGGATGATAGTGGCCAGGTTCGCATCTGAGACTTATGGCTTAAGTCGTCGCATCAGATGTAGTTGGCAAAATGCGTCCTTTGCCACAGCTGCCATTTGGCACCTCCAGCCACAGATGGGAGTCCAGGAGCACCCCCAGACTATGGACCTGGGGTACCAGAAGAGGACAGACCCCATGTATGATGGGGGCCACCACTCTCCTGGCACCCCCATAAGCATCACCTCCATCTTGCCAGGATTCAACTTCAGGTGGCTCACCCTGATCCAGTCCCCCACAGCTGACAAACACCGGATAAGCACTGTAACTGCTGGGCCTGGGTCAGCTGAAAAAGAGAGGTACAGTTGGGTGTCATCTGACGACCTCTGCTGAACCCTCTGATGACCTCTTCCAAAGGCTGCATGTACATGTTGAACAGGAGAGGGGATAAGATGGAACCTTGCAAGACTCCACACGTGAGGGCCCGGAGAAAAGATGAACAATCACCCAGCACCACACATTGTGTTCTCCTGACCAGGAAAGAGCGGAACCATTCAACAACAGTGCCGCCCACTCCGGCTCAGTCCCGCAGCCAAGTCACCAACAACTCACGGTCAATGGTATCAAATGCAGATGATCGAATACGATCAACAGGGTCGAAAGGCCCTGGGTCCAACTCATGGGAGAGGTTGTCGACCAAGGCCACAAGTGCAGTCTTAGTCCCATAACCCAGATGAAAGCCAGACTGTGAGGGATCTAGGAAACTGATCCAGTCCAGAAGCCCCTGAAGCTGACAGACCACTACCCGTTCAATAACCTTCCCTAAAAAGGGAAGGTTAGAGACTGGCCGATATCTGGCCAGGGCATGAACGTCAAGTGATGGTTTTTTGAGCAGAGGCAGCCTTCTTGAGGCAGCTCGGCACTCTGCCCTCCCTAAGGGAGGCATTGACTATCCCTACCAGCAACGGCCTCAACGTCTCCCAGCTGACCTTGACCAGCCAGGACAGGCATGGGTCCAGTTCAAAATTAGTGGCCCGAACAGGCCCAAGGACATCCCCTGCATCAGAGGATGATACACACTGAAATTGATCCCATAAAACAGGACAGGATGAGCTTTGATTACATCAGACTCACTTACTGTCAAAAATGTGGCATCAAAATGGTGGTGAATTGGAGCGTCCATCTGAAAAAAACATCTGCAAACAGGTCACAGTGTTTGTTTGTTTCTTTGTTTGTTTGTTTATTGGCTCTAGCTTTCGCTGTGGCCAGAGGTCACAGTGATCCCCAGATGGTTCTGATTCCAGGCGGAGGGAGGCTGGACTGACCAGCCCCCTCACCACCCGGAAAAGCTCTGTCAGATGCAACTTTGCGGATGCTATGAGGGCAGCAAAGAATTCCTTCTTTACTTCCTGCACAGCCACGGCATGGGCACTAACTGACAATGTTGCAATCATTCCAGTTCAGTATGAGAGTGGTGCCACCGTGGCTCCAACCGGCAACTGACGCCCTTCCTGCTTCATCTGCCGCAGATCCTCCGTATACCACGGGGATCAACGATGTTGGAGATTCAGCAGTGGACGCTTAGGAGCCGTATAGTTAATGGCCTCAGTCAGTATAGAATTCCAGAGTGTCGCAACATCATTAAGCAAACTGTCATCGAAACCAGAGGCTATATTCCCCAGAACATTCTGGAATCTCCCCGGTTCCATAAGTCTCTGGGGGCCAACCAACTGAACAGGTTCCGCACCTTTCCAGGGACTGACATGCACCAGGATACTGGCCTGAAGGAGATAATGATCCATCCATGACAAGGGCACTGCTTATTTCTTCCCCACCAGCAGATTCCTTGCCTTAAGGCCTATGAAAAATATCATATCTAGGGTATGTCCCCCCACATGGGTCGGGCCGACAACTGCCTGAGACAGGCCCATGGCTGTCATGGAGGCCATGAACTCACGATCTGCACCTCCGAGACTGGCATCAGTGTGGATGCTGAAGTCCCCCAAGACCACAGTCTTAGGGGACTGCAAGACCACCTCCGACACCAGCTTGGCCAAAGCGGACAGGGACACTGCCGTACAGGTAGGTGCATGGTATACCAGCAGCAACCCCACTCTGTCTCCGGCCAAATCAAACACTGGGTGGAGGCCCTCAATTCCCATGATAGCTTACACAGGACATCTCACAGACCAAGTCTCCTTAAAAACAGTGGCTACACTGCCCACGCCCCCAGCCCACTGACCATGGCTGATGCTGAACAGAGTATCGTACCCGGTTGGAACAAGGTCAGCCAATATAGGCTCTGACTCCGTGTCCAGTCAGGTCTCCATAATACACGGGAGGTCAACCACCTGGGCCAGGATATACTAGAAATTGGGATAACAGTAGAAAGAGCTTTCAATGGGTAAAACCACATGAGATAGTGCAGGCCCAATCTCCTGCCTTCCCACAGGAAGTCAAACACAGCTGCCACACTTTGGGCTGGCGGGGAGAGTAGTGCAAATGATCCATTCTCCTCCACCCCCACAGGGCAACTGGGCAGGCAGCCATTGTTGCATGTCTCGCCATGCCCCGGGGCAGGCCAAGAAGCTGGCCACACGTGTGAATGCCTGGACCCAGCCCCAGCACATCCTCTATTCCACTCACAGCCATGATGTAGACACACAGGAATGACAAACTCACCTGCCACTCGGTGGTGCTGCCAGACCTCACTGCAGGGCCCCGGCCACATGAGAGGCCGTGCAGCCCATTATCCTGCTTTGGGCAGCGTTATCCCAATTTGGGCAACATTAACATGCAAAGCATCACCGGCCTTCTCCGATGGATACAATGCGTGTCAGCCAGTTGCCCGTCCCGCAGCACGGCAGGGTAAATATCTGGCAGCTGCCAGCCGTACAATTGTCTGCATCGCACGTTAGCGCTGCCCACAGTAGGATAACGCTGCCAAAGCAGGATAATGTCTTGTGTGGCCTCACCCATACGTTTATCCTAAATCATAATTTGCATTGCTAGTGACTGGGCACTATTGGTATTTATTTACAAAACTTTCTTTTTCTCTGCATCCTCTTTATCATTAGGTCAGTATCTGAATGCATATTCTATTCCTCTGATATCTACTGCTAATTGAATAAATACATAAATAAATTTAATGTGTGCATTAAGAATATATGTAATGATATTTAATAATGTACAATAATTGATATATAAAATTTATTTTAAAAGCAGGCACGTCATCATGTAAAGCCTCAGCAAGACAGAGCAGTTCATGCTTAAGCCACAACTATAATTTATTTTAAGACTTCATGCATGTCAAGCTAAGCAAACATATTAGTTTGATAGGTAGTAAGTCATGAGGCAGCTGCATATATTTAGTCTAATAATGCTTAAACCTAATAACATCTTAATTAAAAACAAATACCCAGAAATCCAATTAGGAAAACCAATAGTATTTGTAGATTTAGATCATGAGCATTTAGCTCTTTGTGCCTGAAAAACTAACTTCCTGTGTGCATTGAGAATTGTGTCAGATTGGTTAATGAAGAAATAAGATGTAAAGTGAGAAGTGGTTTTACATTTGTGTATGAGGCAACTCAGACGGCTATGGATTTTTTCCCTTTACACTGATGATGGAAGAAAAACATATTACTTTAACAGCAGTGCCTCCATATCTCATGAGATTTGTTTTTTACACCAATATCCAACATACTGATGTGAGTAGAACGAGTGTAAGACTGATCAAATGGCAGTTGATCTCCAAACTGTATCAGGTACACCACAAACATTGTATGCCATCTCTGGTCTTAAACCAGCCACAATATTTCAACCCTGAAAGCACAAACTATTAGGGCTGTGCATTTGGGTTTTGATAAAATGCAAATAAATGCAAAAAGGACCTTTTCAGGTTCCATATTCAAAATACAAATACTGGGTCTGTGTATTCAGGTTTTGAGTGAACCCCAAATTCCCCCCAAATGTAACCTTGAACTGGAGCCCCCAAACTGCAGCACACATCCAGCTTGGAGCCTCCTTGGGGAGCCTGTAGTGAGCCCTCCCACCTGCCAGGGCTGCCGCTGTCTCAGAACTGCAGTCTCCAGCCTGGCCAGCCCAGCCAAGCCCAACCATGGAGGAATGGTGAGTCCTTGGCAGCTTCATTCCTCCCTTCCACAAGCCAGAGACCCCTCTCGCAAGCCAGTGCCCCCCCCTCCCGAGTCAGCCCCATGCTCGATTCCCATCTAGGGATCCCACTTTCCACAAGCTAATGACTCCTCTCAGATCCAGAAACCATCCGCCCAAGCCAGAACAATGCTTACTTCACCCACCCCCAAGACAACAACCATGTCTTATTCCCACTCACAAAGCCAGCAACCTTCCATGAGCCTATTCCCATGCCTCATCCCCTCCCAAGCCAGTGACCACACCCCCAAGCCAGTGACACCCTCTAAGCCAGACCTATGCCCCACTCCTCTATCCCTAAGCCAGCAACTCCCCACATGAGCCAGTGCCATGTTCCATTCCCCCTATCCCAAGCCAGCCATATGCCTCATGCTTCCTTGAGCCAGTGATTCCCCTGAGCCAGACCCCATGCCCTGTTCCATCCTCCCCATGCTATCAACCTCCCCACCAAGATAGCCGTATTCTCCCCTCTCCCCCCAAACCACTGCTCCCCTTTTCAAATTTGTAGCCGACTTAGCAGCAATTTTTGACTGCATTTTCCTTTCCTTGTAGTCCTGTCAGAGCCTCACTGCACTTCTGCACCAAAATAACTCATAGGCAAAGACACTGCCTTTTCCCCCATTGGCAACAATGCACTAAATGCAACAGGCAAAGATACAAAAACAAATTCATGCAAATACTAAAACTATAGCTAAAGATACAAATACAAATACTTGACTCCACGCACAGACCTACAAAATACAGCACTGGATTCCCCTCTCCCACAATTTCATATTAACTGCTTAATTTTAAAAGATAAAACCAAGCATTAGTATAAAATAAATGGAGGCTGCTTGCAACAGAGATAATGGAAGGCTAGAGTGTGTTCCCAATTAAGTTAAACAAGTTGTCCTCCTGTCACTGACAACTGCCTCAGATATTTCCTACTATACTGGCATAAAACACCAGATAGTGCAAAACACAGCCATTCCATTTAATTGGCAATACTTATTTTATTCCATAGGAGTTTTTCAAAGCAGCTTTAGAAAACTGCAAACGTGGCAGTTTCTCTGAATGCAGTTTGATGAGAAATGCTTTGAATTACTTTACTTTTAGCCAGCTTGCTTTCTAGGTTTCCTCAGCTTTAAAATCAATAACTTCAAAACTACCCTTGTCAAAAACATTTAGCTTACAACAGCTAAGATTATCAAAGTAGAGAGAAAATACAGTATTTCTTTATTTTACTGGTTTATTTTGTACAGTCTCATGGTCACTTAAACACAATCACTTATTCTTTTGATTTGTTTAAGTTTTCAATAAGAAATAAGGAGAGGTATGACATTAATTTTCCTTTTATGAAATAGGAAAATGCAATTGTAAAGCATAAGAGTCATAGACTAGTGTAGTACCTGCAACTATCTTTAACTCTCTTTTTCTACTGATTAGATTTCAAGATGACAGTGTTCCTGTACCTGTTAACCTTCTTTCCTAACCAACCACACAGTCTCCTAGCCTTTCACCTACTAGGATACTGGCATGCATGCTAAAGCAGTCTAATTAGACTCAACGTGGCATCAAAAGCTTCACAGGAAGTCACAGGGACACACAACTGTCCTTTTGTTGGATACATAATAAATGCTTTGAGTGCCGTTAAAGTGACAGAGCAAGGAGCAGGGGGAGGGAGGAAGGAATTTTCAGCATTATCTTGCACCTGCAGAAGGTACTTGAAGATACCCCAATGCCATTTACATATATGTTCATTTTTAAAAACAAGAAATACACATACTTAGTTTCAGTTTTGCTATGTTAATTTATCTGACCTCACCATTTGCTGCTAATCAGGTTTCCACATAGCCTGTGTTTATTGGAAAAGATTGAGTAGGGTCACATTTTATAAGGGCATGGCTGAACTTGTTCCTCAGTTAGATACTGTGCTTAAAACTTGACTGCTGTGATAGTACATTAGCTACAGACAAAGCAAATCTGTGGCTCTCTGTCTCCACTGCAAGCAATGGAGGCAAAACGTGGGACACAATCTGGGTGTACCTCCTCCCGCACGGCAGCAAGAGAAAGTGATTTTATACCCTTAGCTGAAAATTAGAATTTAGAAGAAAACGAAAATGGCTAATATACTTGTATAGTTTTACCTTTTGGAGAACTATTTCTCGTACTTGATGTCGTCACCCACTTAAAAGTGGAGTTACAAGCATTAGTCCCCAAAGTTTCTGCGCATCTTAAATTCTGTAGTTATTTGGAAACAGATAGCAATTTCCCCACATAGTAGTTCTTGCACATTTTGATTTTAATAAGACATGACAAAGCAGATGCACATTTTGATTTCATAAGATATGACAAAAGAGACTGATAAGCTAAACATAGGGTTCTATATTCTGATCAATACAAAGGGCAGATTGGAAGAGCTGGGATACAAGCAATGATAACGAGTCGACCAAGATCCTCAACTACAGCTCAAACATTCAGAGCCCACTTGGGAGGGGCTGCAAAGACCCCTTTTTCTGGGCTGCCTGTGAAACAGGTGTGTGCCATAGAGTATTACTCAGAGCAGAATAAAGGCTGCTCTAAATTACACTATTATCCTTGCCGACAACGGCTCCAGGGGATCGGTCAGCAGGGTGTGGTAAAGCCCTGGCCACAACTTCTTGCCCCCAAAACAACAGCAGGGGGAAAGAATGGGGTTGTCTTTATGCTACTAGAGATGCTCAATATGGGAGTGATCAACTATGGCTGATTATCGTGATTGGAGGGCTGAATAATCTACTACACTAATGGTGCAGAGCTGAACTTCTGGGCCATTAGGTTTGTGCCTCAGCAGGTTGCCAGGTTTGCCCTGAAAAGGTAACTAATTAGTAGGGGTGGGACTCCAGGGGGATTACCGGATACCGGAATTGGATTTATTGGTATTGGAATACCGGATTTTTAACATTGCCGATTTTACTGGTTTTTTACACTGTGCCTGTTTGTTAAATAGCGGTAATGTAAAAAATCCGGTAAAGCCAGCAATGTTAAAAATTGTGTATTCAAATATCGAGAAGTATTGGTATTATCCAATACTGGCCATTATCGGTATTATTGGATTAATCAGGTACTGATAGTCCCACCCCTAGTAATTGGTAAGCCAGGGCTCTTCGAGGCCACACTGCAGCTGTTACAATGGATATTAAATAATACTGGTGTAATGGATAATATGCCAATCCAATAAATACATCATGTTATCTTTGGCTACGTGCATGAGGGATTTTCAGTGTTATATTCAGCTTGAGTGCCATGTTTATGTGGTGTATATTGACAGATGAACATGTACATGCCATGAAATCATTGGAAAGCACAGATGTGCCTGATCCCAAAAAAGGTTACAAACTCCTGGATTCAACAATTTCAAGGAAGGTGGCACACTGCCCTTGTATGGGTTTCTTGTTTTAATTTTTATCTATATGTTGAATTCATTCCATTTTGAAGTAGCCAAGCCACACTGGCTAATGAACTTTTTCCCTGTAAGAAAACAAAAAGCCCAGGCAGTGAAGCCAGCCTTTTAAACTGTTGCTACTGATACCACTGAAGAGATCAAATGGCAAAACAGACACCATCTTCTAGTTACCTCAGGTCTAGTGATTCAATACCACATCTGATCTCTCCTAAAACACAGAGATTCTTACAGGCTAATGCTAAACTTCGGCCTTTAAGATTGCTCTACTAGTGCAACAGATTGCTCTACTAGTGCATCTTATGCTCCACCATATGGTCATTGAAGAATGGCTGAAGTCTAATTGGGACATCTATCATAAAGAACTGCTACTTGAAAAACAATTTTAATCAGTGCTCATGGAAGTGAGAAATTAACATAAGCACTGGATTCAGCCAAGTCTGATGCCAAGACTTGCATCACCTCTACTGCTCCAGTCTTGAGTCTTGCATGTGCATACTAAATCATGCTAAATGCCAAAGTATAAGGACAAAAAACAAACAATGTATCTCTCTTGTGATCTCAAAAAACTACCGCCATCATCTAACTGTCGCTATCATCAATAAGACTCTAACATAAAAGGCATTGACCTAAAAATCAGAAGGCAGTTTGGGAAGTGCTGAAAAGATTGTGGTATGTCCCTAACAGATACCTTATAGTTTCTTGGTGTGCCCAAAAAGAGCTCAAACCTCCCCCACCTGCCATATCTTATGGTTCCTCACAGGATGGCTCAAATATGCCACAGGTGGACAAATGACAACTCAGGAGCTGCATATGACTCTTGGGGCCCCTGTACTGTGGCTCTCAGCAGAAGCAGCTGCCTTAGGGTAAGAGAAGGTGAGCTGTCATTTTGGCTACTGAAGCTTCATGGGGGGCCATGGAAGCAAGCATGCCCTGTGCTACTATTGCTGCTGCCTGAACACACCAGACTACCTGGGAGCCAGAGCTTTGATGTGAGGAGGGAGCTGGGCAAAGCAGCGCTGTCCCATTCCTGGGACTAGGGGAAGCCACGATCAATGTAATGCATGTTGTGGCTCTCGTTAGTATGCAAATTATGGTATGGTGGCTCTTGGGGTTGGGAATTTTGATTACCCCTGAAATATGCCTTATAAGCAGAGGATCTCTCAATGGATCTATACCTAGTCTCATCAGCTACAATTTTAAGAGTTTTAATTTACTGCCAATGTACTTTCCTGATGACTAGATGCAGCGCCTTCCCCTCTTCCTATAGAACCCCTAGAGCTAGGAAGCATAATCCTCCCCATCGTAACTCCTGGACAAAATGTCTCTGACCTCATGCTGCAGCATTAGAAATGTGGTGAGAAGAATGCCCATTTCACACAAGAAAAGTCATGGGTAAAGAGCCATAGCTAGTGCCTTCATCAAGAAACTGAGCCACAAATTGTGATTTCCAAATTAAAAATAACAGAATAAATATGGATTGGAGATCACAGGGTCAAATTTTTAGGCTCTTTTTGTTTGATTAAGAAACCAGATGCTTGAGATGAAGATAAACAGCAACAAACAAAACATCTTCCTTTCCAAATAGCAGGAATATTAGTAAACGTAAGAAACTTTTTTTAAAATTACTTTTTGGGGGAGAGGAAAGGCAAAACTCCAACTCCTTTTCAAAAGCAAATAATTACCTGGTGAAATTCTGGCCTCATTGAAATCAGTGTCAAAGCTCCCACCTCTATCAACTGAGTCAGAGTTCACTCTTAGGCTTTGTGCCCCAAACCACTTGCTCTGGAGAAGCCCCATTGGAATAAAAGTGCTAAGGTTTGCAGTATTAGTGTGAATGACACAAGGTATTATAGAATTCTACAATAAGCAATGTGACCCCACCCATGTCACTACTGCCTTCTTAAATAAAAAAGACACAAAACTTTACTGCTCAGCCAGAGATGATAGACACCTTTTTACCAATGCTGCAAGGGAATTTGGTATTAAACGGATCAAGGTTATTATTATTTCGTATTCCTTTGAGCTGCAGTCCATCAACAATGTACTCCAGAGTAGTCCCACTAAACCCCTGAAGAGTAAATGGTTAGTGAATCATAGCCTTAGTGTAGTACAATACCTCAATGCCTTCCAATTTTTTTTTTATAATCATATCTTTAAAAAAAAAAAAAATTCGAGTAGCTCGGAGCATTTCTGTCTCGCCCTCAATAAATAAAATAAACCCTTTGTTTCACACTTTGTTTCTGTACCCCAGGCCTCCTAGCAGATCAGAATTTCATTGTTGTCTGTTCACCTTATCCTATCCCAGTGCCTTCTTCCTGGACTGAATTTAGCATCAGCAGTCAACACAAAAGTATCAATCCATGCCAAAATAAATGAGACCTCCAGCATGTAGTAACTATATGCATTGCAAAGACAAATTGGTATATCTGCATGCACGCACACAAAGTTATACCCAGCTCAAGCCAGGAGATGGGAAAAAGTGACTAAACACAACTGGATTATGCATCCAGCAAAGCTGCTCCAAATTATGCATGGCAGCTTATGTTCTTGAGGGACTTTCTGGCAGCTGAGAAGAGCCAGTCTGTATAAGTATCCCCGCCCTTTACACAAAGCAGCCAGAGCAGGGGCCAGAATGTACACACATTTCTAAAAACAAACGGACAGAACTAGGACTGAAACGAGCAGCTAAACGGTTGCTGGAGAAAAATTTCACGATATTAGGAACCGGGATTGATTTCCTGACTATTTCCTGATACCTATGTGATTTCTTGATGCTCACAATAGTGCAAGATACCATCCCAATTTACTGATGCTTACTTTTTTTAATGTATCATTAATTCACCACTACTGCATTGCTAAGGGTACTATTTTGCTTCTGGGTTTGTTGTTGCCACATTTCTGAGCCAATCACTTTGCAAACAGCCCATTCCTTAACCTCCCCTCAGTGCCCCTTAACCTACACTCCAGTGCTCCAATTAGAATTGTTGTTCTATTTTGTTCCCTTTGCTTTGATCAATCTGCAACTGGATTGCACATTGATTAAAAAAATCTGCATACCAGTCAATGAGTGACAAGTAAGTGCAAAGGAAAATGAAGTGCAAGAAATGCAGTGTTGCATTGATATTACCTCTTGGGATTTGAAATGGATGGCATAGTGGCAAACAGAAAAATGGTAAACAGAATCCTGATAAGCGAAAAGTCGGTAAATCGAGAAACAAAATGTTGGTTGAGACATTACTGAGTACTGAGAGGTTCTTGATTCGACTGAGACAGTATTGGGAACCAGGATTTTAATGAGATTTCTTATTTTGGCAAAATCTCATTTCAGTCCTAAACAGAACCCATTAAATGTTATTCAAATGCATATACCATGCTCTCCAGCATTAAAAAAAGCCAAAAAAATAATAATTAGTTCAAGTTCCATCCAACCCTGGCCTCTATGCTGAGGTAATGATATGGTGCCTTTAGTGAGCTGATGTTGGCAAAGATGCACTAAGAACGTATTGTAAAGTGCTTACAACTTTTCACCTTCCAAACA
Source organism: Sphenodon punctatus (assembly GCA_003113815.1). Lineage (NCBI taxonomy): Eukaryota > Metazoa > Chordata > Lepidosauria > Sphenodontia > Sphenodontidae > Sphenodon > Sphenodon punctatus. The sequence goes on from QEPC01011848.1 coordinate 291,735, forward strand.
TACTATGTGTGTTAACTGTTCCTCACAACATCCTTATGAGGTAAACAGAGGCAGAGAAACTAAGCAACCTGCTTGGGGACAAAGGCTGAATCAGTGTAAAAGCTGGTTTGAAAAGTCTTGGCGTTTCGCTCTGTTCTCCCACCTACACCTCTTTTGTAAATTGAATATGTGTATAGTAAATATGTTTAGAAATAAATTTACTGTTCCTTTACTGATTCCTCTATTTCTAGTTTCCAGGGTTGCTCTTTACTAGTTAAAAACTCAGATCCTTCAAATATAGGCATGTTTTTCACATACCTCAGTTACTGTATGGTGTTCCTCTGATGGCAAATGACTCAGGTACACAATATGAAGTAACATGCTGGATGGAGTCTAAAAATGTGTCTTTCTTTCTATATGGTCATCTAAACATCCATATATTACCCTTAATGATCATGGCTCAATTTAATTTAGAAAAATAAAACTGGCTTGATAACAAAGGACTTTCTGATGACAAAACCTTAACTTTCTGTCTAGAAGTTTTTGAAAACACCTCTCATTCATTTTCATGTTCCATGTACTTATGCAGAAAAGAGAGGATGAATGTTTCTACATGTTTTATACATGCATGTAAGTAACAGCGTTAGAGCTGTTGCGTGGAAGAAAGTATAAGTAGGGGTGGAAATACTGGTTTTGCCAAGATCCGGTATTGCCAGTATTGGGCTGAACCAGATTTAAATTGGAGATCCGATAAAACCGGTCGTACCATATTTTTTTTATTGGTCTCGGATCTCGGGGTTTTTTTAAATGACTTTTGGGCTTGGGCAGTGGCACAGCTTTTTTGTGTTTCACTTGAGTTGAGACCCTCCCTGTGGTAAGTAACTTGTTATATTTGGTGCTTTTTTTT
>QEPC01011848.1:308103-326654 GCA_003113815.1 Sphenodon punctatus
TATATGATGCATTGAGTCAACCATAGCAATAATACTTAGAGCATACGTTATATCTTATAGATGTTAAAATCTTTGAATTTGTAACAGAGCTGTTCTCTGAACAGAAATGTCTTTCTAAATCATGTACTTCTAACTGACACTGTTTCTTCTGTACTATGTCTTTATTTGAACTTAAGTAAACTATTGCTTTATATTTTATAATATTCATAAGTCTCATAGCCTCATTTATATAAATGAATTGGTCTTTACAATACTTTGCTCAGTTGGCTGGCTTATTAGCAAAGTGTAAACTCGAATTCCACATATTGGAAAAGAGCGCCCTATATCCAGACCAGATCATGTCAGGCCTGGACCACTAAGCGCATTTTCTTTTGGGGAAACTGAGGCACAACGTGTCAGTGGCACCCATCATTGATGGGGTCCACTCTCCGTTGATCCCTCAGGTTCGGAGTCTGGGGGTACTTCTCAACTCACAGTTCCACCCGGATGCCCAGGTGGCGGCTGTGGTGAGGGGCACATTTTGCCAAGTACATTTGGTATGATGGCTTTGACTATATGTCTCTGACTCCAATCTAGCCACCATCATCCATGCGTTTATCACCTTGGAACTGGACTACTGCAACACGCTTTACGTTAGGCTACCCTTGGTGATGGTCTGGAGAGTGCAGCTGGTGCAAAATGTGGAGGCCCGCCTCCTTAAGGGGACAGGTCGCCATGAGCACATTACACCAGTGCTCCGATCTCTGTACTGGTTGCAGATAGTCTTCCAGGCCCAATTCAAGGTGTTGGGTTTGACCTTTAAAGCCCTATATGGCATAGGCCTCACTCACCTACGGGACTGCCTTATCCCCCAGGTCCTGGATCGGCTCCTGTGGTCAGCTGGGAGCTCCCTACTCGGGGTTATCCAAGTATCTCGGGTGGTGACGAGGAAGAGGGCGTTCTCAGTGGCTGCACTGAGGCTGTGGAACTCTTTCCTGATGGAAATCCACCTGGCCCTGGACTTTCCCTCTTTCCGTAGCCAGTGTAAGACCTGGCTGTTCCGCCAGGGGAGAACAGTGAGGAAGGGAGGGAGACGGGTGGGGGGTGATGGATGGGAAGGGGGAGGATTTTTTTTTAGTTCTGCCATGGGGATATTTTACTTTAATGTTTATATTGTTATGTGCATTTTCTTTTTATTTATGCTGTTTTTATTTTTATGTTTTAATATTTTGTGACCCTCCCTGAGCTGTAGTAGCAGGAGGGGGTGGCCTAGAAATCTAAAAAAATAAAATAAATAAATAATGACGTGGGGCTGGGTAGAATGATGGGAACGAGGCCAGTGGGAGTGACTAGAACAGGGGGGTGGGATGATGGGTGGGAGGTCTCCAGGAGTGGCTGGAATGACAGGAGGCTGGGTGGAATGACAGGTACAAGGACACTGGGAGCAGCTGTAATGATGATACAAGGACACAGTATGGCTGGAATGGTGTGGAGTTGGGTGGAATGACACATAAGAGGCAACCAGGAATGGCTGGAATGATGGGAGGCTGGGAGGACTGAGGTTACGAGGTCACTGGGAGTGGGCGAAATGATGGGGAGTTGTGTGGAATGACATGTAAGAGGCAACCAGGCGAGGTTGAAATGATGGGGGGTTTCATTGGAAGCCACCGGGAGCAGCTGGGATGACAGGGGGCTGGGTGGATGATGGGTGAGAAGACACTAGGAGTAGTGTAAACAACAAGGAACTGGGTGGAATTATGGGTGAGAGGACTGAGTCCCCCTCACTGTCTTTCCATTTCCTCTCTGTGGCTTCCTCACTTTCCCCTCCTGGCAAAGGAATAGTCAGAGAGAGGCTGAATGGAGTTAGGTGCATTGAGGAATTTTATATGAGTTAGACAGAATTCCTTTAGAGGCATGTAACTTAGATCAGAGCTGCAAGGGAAACGCTATGATGAGGAGGGGTCTGCAAAGCAATCTCTCCTCCTTCTTCTACCTTCCCGGGAAACTGAGGTGGCTGCTCTCAGGTAGAAAAAAAACCTCTGCTAGCATGAAAGTGACACAGCTGGGGTTGAAAGGGAAACTCACTGGCTGGCTGCTCTGGTTGTCAAGTAAATTTCCCAGCAGGTGAAACTGTTAACGCTACTGCTCCCAGTTTCAAACCAAACCCTCTGGTGAAAGTGATAAAGCTAGGAGTTGTAAGGAAATCTCTCCAAAATGGAGGGTCTTTGAAGCAATCTCCCTCTCCACCACTCCCCCCCTCACCCTGGTGAAACTGTCAAACCTGGGGCTGAAAGGGAAACTCACTGGGAGAAAGGATGGAATCATGAGAGAGACTGTATGCAGTTATGTGCACTGAGAAATTGTATGTGAGTTGCATAAAATTCCTTCAGGGACATAACAGAAAGCTCAGAGCTGCAAGGGATGGTGAAGAAGGATTTGTAAACCAATATCTCCCTCCAGTCTCCTCCAGCTGGTGAAACTGATGAGACTGTCAGTTTTACCAGCAGGATTTTTTTTTACACCTGCCAGCAAAGTTTGGGCTGGAAGGGAAACTTGCTGGCTGGCTGTTTGGCTGCCAATGAAACTCAAGTTGGTACTGTGTCAGTAGGGGGAATTTCCTTAAAAAAAACCCCAGAAAAAATCAGATAAAAAAATCTTCCGTTCAAGAGAGGAGTTAAGGCTCTTACAAATTCAGTCAAGCTCCAAAGGGCATGGAAATTGTAAGTTAAATTGTAAAGCAGGTTGGGGGCAACACTGAACTGGGGAGAGCAGGCACTCATTTTCCCTGTGTACTTTCATTTTGGTTTGGTAGAATGGGAAGAATGTGGACAGTAGAGGCTACCAGTAGTTTGCATCCAGATTATGATTGGGGTCAGACTTGGTTAAATACTGGTATTAGAAACATTGGGGAAGCAGGGCTAACCTTGCTGTTTCCTGCCTTGATGATGTCCCTAGTCTGTAAGATAGAGGCTGTGCTGTGGTTGGGTAATATCTGAACAGTACTCCTCCACAAAGATTTGTTGAGGTAGTACAGACAGCAAGAGGGCAGGGGCAGGTGTCTGAAATGGAGATCTAGGTTTGCTACACAGTTGTAGTACAAACACTGTATGTTCTGAAAAAAACAACAGCAACACCACCATCACCACACTGTTAGAGATATGTCCTTATCAGAGCATCAGGCCAGGGGGCTTTAGGAAACAAAAGAGAAGTGGTCTACGAGTGCCACAAATGATTGTGGACACAGTCTATTTGTGACCGCTAATTTACTTTTAGTCTTGCTGGAAATGCAGATCTTTTGAGATGAGAGTGTGTTAAGCTATACAATGGTACACTAAAATGTGTGGCTAGAAAGGACATCCCAAAATAAACAGCTGTTCTGAGTCCAAGGTACGGGTTTTGTGAGTACTGAGCAAGGGGGATATGGAATGAAGCAGAGTTAATGCAGAGGCAGGAAAATCCAACTGTAAGCAGCAGCGTTGCCATCAGTTCTCCCACACCCACAATACAGTACAGTACCTCACTGCATACCATAAAAGGGCAAACATTCCCCTGCCCTTAATCATCTGTGCTGTAAGCAGATGCACTTGAGCTACTGCCTGAGAAATGAGCCATAAATGAAGGAGACGAAGGCTGCTTGCCCATGTGCTGATTTTTGCATGAGAATATAACTCATGTAAAATTAGTAACAACGTGAATTTCCTACTGCCCACGTTATTTTCTTGCATTTGTTTGCTTTCCCATGCAAAGTCACATGACCTTGAGGGATCCGTTAATGAATTTAACAGATCCATGCTCATGTCACACAATTTACTGGGTAATTTCATAATGAGATTCTGAGTTAACACCCCCCAACCCAAGCATTCCTCCACAGGCTGCCTGTAGCCAGGTGACAGGCTGCCTGCCTCCCTCGCACAGGGAACAGGTTGCCCGTAATTAATGAATGCTTTTAATTTTTGATGAGGCACTTCAGCTGTACAAAAGGATTTGTGATGAGGCAGAAGCAGGAGGAATAGTCAGCGTCCCCCACCTCCAGGCCACGGCGAGGGGTTGCTGGGAAATCCTGGGGCTGCTGTTAAGGCTAGCAGGAGCTTCGCTTTCTAGAGTCCCTTGCGCCCCTCTCCATCCAGCTCTTGAGAGCCACTACATGTTCTAATTTCACAGGGAGTTTCATTAACGTTAATTTAACTGCATGTACACGTTAGAATTTAACATTAAATAAAATTCATGTTTCGTGTCACTGTTGGATTTCCCTATCCTGTCTTCATAGAGTATAGAGTTGGAAAGTACCTCAGAGGTCATCTAGTCCACAGCTACAGCATCTCCAACAGATGGCTGAAAACCTCTAGCGAAGGAGACCCCAGCGCAATGGATGAGGGAGCACTGGGCACGGGTACGGCGCCACAGGGAGGAGCAGGTGGAGGACATAGTCCACTCAACCACCGAGCAGGGCGAGCGGATGATCGCGGCCATCGATCGGATGGAGGCGGCCACCGAAAGGGCCGTGCAACAAGCGGAGGCAAGGGACCGGAGGCTGCAGGTGGAGGTGCTACTGGAATGGAGACGGGAGCACTGGGAGTACAGCAAGCAGGTGGAGACGTTTGGGTGGCTGGAACTGGCCATCGACAGGATGGTGAGGGAGCATTCGGCCAAGATGGACTGCCCCCATGACATCGGCACCTTGCTGCTCCTGCACGCGGGGACCATAAGCGCGTATGTGATGGCAACCGCCCCGCCGGGCAACCTGCCCGCCCCGGCCCCGATGCCAGGCCCCATGGTGCCCCCCAACTGACCTAGCTGCCGGCACGCCTGCTGGGCATGCACATCCGCCTCCTCGTCCCTGTAGGCCTCCGGAGGGAGCAGCCACCATGGGGGGCCCCTCCGGCCCCAGGTCCACCCTCCCTCCCACCACCGCCTGCCCCTCAGGACACCAAGGCCTTCCAAGACACTGTTGGGAACACGGACAGCGGGGGGGCGGGGGGAGCTCCCAGAGCTCCACGGCGCCCACAGGGCAGTCAAGGGGGAGGCCCCAGAGACGTGGGGCATGGGGGAAAGGGGGAGGGCGGCCTGAGGGGGGGGAACACGGCACCGGGAGGTGGGTGGTGGTGGTGGTGGGGGCACCTGTAGGTGGCGGTTGCAATAAATGTACGGGCACCACAGTCTCCTCCTTGGTTCTATTTCATGGGCCCGGGGCTGGGGGCGGGTGGGCATCGAGGGGCACGCCCAGGGTGCTGGTGGGGGCCCTGGGGTGGTGGAGACGGGGATGTGAGTCCTCACGCCTCGGCCTCCCGGCTGATCTGCCTGGCCAGGGCTGCACAGTTGCATACCGGTACTCCTGCAGGTTCTCTGCGTTCACATAGAGGGGCATGGGGCTGGGAGGGCGCCCGGGCACGGGGTAGTCGAGGGCGGCCCCATCGGTCTCACACACATTGTGCAGCACACAGCAGGCTCCGATCACCAGGGCCGAGGTCTCCACCGTGTAGTCCAGGCGGCCCATGAGGCTCCTCCAGCACTGCTTGAGGGCCCCGAAGGCCTTCTCGACCACGGTCTTGTTTTCACAAAGGCGGGTATTGTACAGCGCCTCCACAGGGTTCCTGGCGACCAGGTAGGACTTCATCAGCCACCAGGTGAGTGGGTAGGCCGGGTCCCCCAGGATGCAGGGGGACATCAACACCCCCTCGATCCGGGTCATCCCCATGTCCGCAAAGTCCCCGTGGTACATTCGGGCATAGAAGGGTGAGATGGTCATGATCAGGGCATCATGGCTGCGCCCTGAGTGGCCCGTGAAAATGTCTATGAACCACCCCTGGTGGTCCACGACCACCTGCAGCTGCAGGGAGTGGTACTCGTGTCTGTTGACATATTCCATGGCCTCTCCATCTGAGGGGCGGAGGATGTTTATGTGGGTGCCGTCCACGGCTCCTATGCAGTTGGGGAACCCTCCTGCCATGAAGCCGGCCATCACGGCCTCCTGGTCCACCAGCTGGATCACTCTGTCCAGGAGCACGCCCTCCACCTTTCAGATGTCTCGCAGGATACCAGCGACGGTGCTCACCCCGACACCGAAATGCTGCAAGACGGACCAGCAGGAGCCGGACGTTGCTAGTGCCCAGACACTGATGGCCACCCGCTGGACCATGGGATTGGGGGCCCGCATGAGGGTGTGCTGCCGCTCCAGCCAGGGCGTCAACAGGGGGGGCCACAATGGGGGGACATTCTCTGTGGCCAGGCCGCACCTTTGGAACTCCCTCCCAGAGGAAGTTCACCTGGCCCCAAGCCTTTTGACATTTCGGTGAAGCTGTAAAATCTGGCTGTTCACCCAGGCCTTTGGGGAGGGGGGGGTTAAGTGGGGTTTTTATCTCCCCTTACCCTTATTTATTGTTTTATTGTGACGCCCGGTCCTGTTTTAAGGGTACTAATTTTTAATATTTTAATTGTTCTTACATGTATTTTATATTTGTGTTTGTTTTTTTGGTTTTGTAAGCCGCCCCGAGCTGTTTTAGGAGGGGCGGGGTACAAATTTGATAAAATAAATAAATAAATAATAAATAAATAAATTCCTTTATGACAGAATAAATCCACAATTTACGAAAAATCCCATCAAATTCACAGTCCAGGATGATATGAGGGATGGTTTCAATCATGTTTGCAGAACATATACAGAGAGACTGAGAATATGGCACCTCCAAGAGAGACAAGAAGGCATTCAATCTTGCTCAAGCCAGAGCTCTCCACTCTATAACCTTTGTTAAACAGTCCAAATAGGACATGGCTTTTGGTACCAAATTCCTAATCATCAGATAATGGGTGGAATTGGTACCTGCAATATCAATGTGATGATCCACATCTAAAATACGCTCCTGGACTATGGTAATGTGCTGTACGTTGGGCTGCCCTTGAAGATGGTTCGGGGGCTGCAGCTGGTGCAGAATGCGGCGACTCACCTCTTCATGGGTGTGGGTTGCTAGGAGCACATCACACCAGCGCTTAAGAGTCTGCACTGGCTGCCTTGTTACTGGTTACCGAGTACCGTACCAAGAACCGGACGGATTCCGTGGTTACTTGGTACTTGGTATAGTGTTCCGGGCACAATTCAAGGTGCTGATATTAACCTTTAAAGACCTAAATGGCTTGAGCCCTACATATCTGAAGGACTGCTTCTCTCCTTTTGTCCCTTTTTGACCCTTAAGATATGCCGAGAGCGCCCTCTTGTGAGTTCCATCATTGTCCCAGTTTCATATGACTCGGGCCCACAGAGAGGCATTCTTGGTGGCTGCCCCACAGCTTTGGAACTCCCTTCCTTTGGAGGTTTGCCTAAGCCCTAGTTTGAGTATGTTCCAGAGGCAGCATAAGACCTTTTTATTCAGCCAGGCATTCAATGGGCAGGGATAGATTTTTGAGGGGTGATGGGGTGTTTTTAGTTCTATAGGTTTTAATTATGTATTTTATATTTGTATTTTAATATATTTATTGTGAGCTGCTCTGAGCCTCAGGGGATACAGCGGGACATAAATCCAAATAAATAAATAAATAAAGGTAGTGATTCTTCTCCATCCCAATCAAAGGTCAAGTGGAACTTCCTTTCATTCCTCTGGCCAGTCAGAATCTCAGTCAGCACTCCCATATTCTCCCCATAACTAGTCATAGCACGTGCACATAGACCGGTGGCTTCACATGACATGAGTACACAAATAAAGTATTTTCTCAAGTCTGTACCACAGTTGCTCTAATTGCATACACAGGTGTTGGTCATGGAGTTGCACCTGCACATGCTAGCATGGGCCTAGGACCTGGTTCCAAAAATCTGCTTCCGAGAACTTGATCCTCCTTACTGAGGTAAACTTTACTGGAAGTCTATACAGCACCAACTCCACTCCTTATTGTAGTTATCACAAGGGTTTCAAGGTGGCCATTATTTAAACCACCTATATGCTTTTACTAAGGAACATAAAACTGCCATCAGGGAATCCAATGGTTGTGGTAACACCTTAAAAAAATAATTTGGCACTAGTTTGACATCCCAGCTCTTTGGGGAAAGCCCATTGACTGAATTTTTGTACTCTAACCAAATCTTTTTACATTTAGGCCCTTTTCACACAGACACTCTAACAGATAAATGTGAGGAGTATGTGAGGAAAGTCCATGTGTACATGAACTTTCGGAGTTAGGATGCCCAGGCTAAAGAGACTGCTGAAACTGCAAGGCCAAAGCCCCTAAGTGAACTAATGCAAAGATTTTGATCTGACAGCTTGCACAATTACAACCGCAAATTAAATGCAAAGGCTTACACAATATTTTCAAGCACAGCTAGATTTTGGAACATTTACTCCTTACGCAACAGTTCTGGGCACATGGCTAAATACTGACATTTGTGAAATGGGGCAAAGATCAACCAGTTAAGATGTTAACCACAGAGGCCAGATGCATCCTTGTCTGAATGATTCAGCTGATACGAGGCATGGGAGAGCCAACTCTGCCTAGCAACAATATATGCATAGCCTATGTGACCAGAGACCTATAAATATTGGGATAATGTTCTTTGGAACTCAGAACGCCCTGCAACATCAACACAACTTCAACGAACTGGTTCCAGCAACCCCATCACCTCTGGGTGAAAACAGACATGACGCTAACCACCCTTGAACCACCCTTGGTGGTCATTTATGCATGTTTCAGGGCTGCATAGGGCACCAATACAGCCCTGCAACATGTATAAATAACCACCAAGGGTGGTTAGCGTCATGTCTGTTTTCACCCAAAGTTACGGGTTGGCCACCCTGACAGGAGGATAGGTAAAGTATGAAAGGATGAATGAATGAATGTTGAATATGTGATGTTGCAATGTTATAACTTTGTATTAAATAAAGCTAAGAGGTTTGCCAATATATCTCCAGTCTATCTCTGATCTCTTGAATTGAACACAGTATCTAAAAGAACATTGTCATATTGGTTGTGTGAATGTTAATAACCGTGAACCAGGACTGAGACTTAAGCCAGGGTCAGCCGCCCCGAGACCATCCTATATGGGTGGTTTCGAACACAATGGGGCCTGGTGGAACCTCATGTACCCATGGGTGTGACTGCATAAAACCTTCCCTTCCCCTGCATGAGCCAAATCCTACAGTTAGCTGCCTGTCTGGCACTCTCTAAGGAAACGGACTTCCTTCCCTTTGTGTGAGGGTTTGAGAAAGCTTGTAACACACTTGGAGTGTGGACACTTAAAACCCCCAAAAGGTGTATTTCCCAACGACACACTTAACAGCCCAAAACCACATGCGACACAAAATGGGCGTGCATGTTATTATACATATTGCAGGGCTGCAGGTGTGCTCTATGGGTGCCCTGCAACATGTATAATAAAATGTAACACCCATTTTATCTATGTTAGAGTGTCTGTCTGAAAAGGGCCTTAAATACTATTTGCTTCAACAAACAGTTCTGAATAGCCTGGATTAATTTTGCTGCTGTCCAATAAATTCTTGACAAACAGTTTTGACTTTGTCCCGGCACAATGGAATATTAGAATTATTATATGTATTATAAGCCATAAGTGAGAAAATTTAATTTAAAACTAATTTTGCCAGTGGCAAATACAGAACTATCCAGGAAATAGATTTTTCTTGCAATAGACCTGACATTAAGGTAACTGAACCAAGGACCATTCAAGACAATGAGAGTCTTTTCATTGGTTTCAATGGGCTTTGAATCAAAACCACAGTAAAGATTCCATAACAATAACTTTAGAAAAAATGGGTGTGCTTTACTAAAGGACTTATAATGTTAAAGTTTTTTTTTATTATCTGATTCCAAAATCAAATGTAATTGTAGGGATACATGACTTTTATTACTCCAGTAATATGACTGAGTTGAAACTGTTTTATAGGGCTTTTATTCTTTGTTTAATTAAGTATGCTACAGAAGACTAATAAATCCTTTTGGAGTTTTAAAAGTCTCTGGTTGACTAGTATGGTGTTTAAAATACTGCTCCAAGGATATAATTTAAATACTTACATACTTCAATAGAATTTCTCTTCCAATACACCTAAATTTCATATCATGCTATTCTGAGGTATTTGAAAGGAAAACAAGGTAAGTTTTAAAACTGCAAAGCACGCAAGTGAACTAAGAAGTTTGTTCTCACTGAAATCATTGCATCAAACTGAAATCCACACATTATTTGTGGCATACCATGCATTATAAAAAGTAACCATTCATTATCACCGCAGAAATTAAATAAGGAAAATATTTTAAAGAATATATTTGGGTTAAATGTTCCACTTTGTTTGGTAGATTTGCAATTATAGGTTCTCTAGAACGGACTCCAAATAACAGGGCAACATAACAAACAGCCGGCTGCGCTGCCGTGCAATTACTTTAGATTTAGTATGCTCCGTAAACACCAGACTTCGGATCATTCTCAAAGAGGAAATGAAACTATCAAATAAAGAATGTTGTGCTGTGAGATACTGACACAGGCACGGGGCAGCATTTTGCATTAATATGGCTAAACACAGACACTTAAAAATTTTGGTTGATTAAAATATTTTACATTTGATTTGTAATAGACAAGGTAAACTTAAAACCTCATTGAAAATGTTAAAATGGCATGAGAAAAAATAGACTTGGATCAAATTCAAAACCTAGTGGAAGTAGATTCAGTAACATTGATGTAAGTGGAACTGCATCACATTGGGTCTCAATTTAGCTTATAGACTCTAGATAGTGGTCATTTTTAAACGAGCACAGCTAGGGAGGGTGGGTCCGTGTCTGCTGATTGGAGCAGTCATGGAGCGCCCACTCAGGTAGAGTGCGTGGGGAGGCATTCTAACAGGTGGCTCCCTGGATGGGGACGATGGCAGCCCGCCCCCCCCCCCCCCATGGAGCATGGGGGATGTTCATACAGGCTGGGGATGCATGGGTGTCAGCCCCCATGCACTTTTTTTGGCTGCCCTTGCATGGTGCACTCCGGCTTTTTCGCCACTGCTCCTTGAGTTGTCAAGAGTGGGTGCTGCGTGGGCCACGGAATTGCGCACCCACTCGCACCACTTTCACACAGGAGTTTGGGCGGGTGGCTGATGGATGGACATGGGTGATTGCATCTTGTTTTAAAATGGCCATTATTTCTTTGCTTCAAGGAAGATAAAACCTTTGCAGAGAAGCAAAATTAATTCTTTGCATCAGTCTTCACTGTAGTAGATGCTGTGTGCCTGTACCACAGTTATTCTTTTTAGATGATAAATCTGAAGAACTGCCTTGTATTAAAATAAATTTTAGAACAAATGGATAAACCAAACAGGTCACCAGAACAAGAGTTCTGAAGAAATGCAAATATGAGAATGCAAAACTACTAACAGTAATACTTAGGTTGGGCAATCTACACATTGTAATGGCTACCAATGAACAGAGTAAGGTTTTGTCCAGTATACAGCCTCTGGGGACAATATTCTTGTTATTGCAGCTATACAGGTGCCCCTGAATTTCAGCAAGGCAGTTAGTAGGGAGGGCAGTCTCCTCTCCTCTCTCCACTGGCTCCCTCTTCCTGAGCGTATTCTGCACAACCTCCTCGTCTTCACCTACAACACCCTCCACAACCTCACTCCCCCCTACCTCTATGCCCTGATCTCCCTCCGAATCCCTGCTCGAGCACTCCGCTCCTCCTCCATCCCCTCCCTCACCCTTCCACGCCTCCCCTGCTCCCCCAACCACCTTCGTCCCTTCTCCCTCGCTGCCCCACATGCCTGGAACTCCCTCCCTGCCCTCGTCTGCCTTGTCCCCACCCTCCACAGCTTCAAGTCCCTCCTCAAAACCCACCTCTTCCGCTCCGCCCTTCCGAACTCCTGCTAATCATCCCCACCCAGGATTATCCCCCACTTGTCATCTGTAAACTCCCAATGTACTGTAACCAAGCCAGGAACGTGTACCTGAGTTCCCGCATTCTCATGAATGTCTCATCCCTTGTCTCTCCCTCTGTTCCCCCTTCCCTGTCTTCCCTCCCCCTGTCTTTAGATTGTAAGCTCTTGGGCAGGGACCATGTCTATCTTATTCTCTGTAAAGCACCAGGTACATCGCTGGCGCTATATAAATGCTAATCATAATAATAATAATTAATAATTAATATAGAAATACATAGAATCGTAGAATCTTGGAGCTTGAAGGGAGCTCAGGGGTCATCTAGTCCAATCCCCTGCTCAATGCAGGAAATCCACACCTACAGCATCCCTGATAGATGGCCGTCCAGCCTCTGTTTGAAAACCTCCAGCCAAGGAGAGTCCACCACTGCCCTGGGCAGTCTGTTCCACTGGGGCGAACAGCTCTTACCGTTAGCAAGTTCTTCTTAATATTTAGCCGAAATCTGCTCTCTTGTAATTTGAGCCCATTGATTCTAGTCCTGCCCTCAGAAGCAACAGAGAACAAGTCTGCTCCATCTTCTATGTGACAGCTCTTCAGATAATTGAAGACGGCTATCGTGTCTCCCTTTAGTTTTCTCTGCTCCAGGCTAAACATACCCAGCTCCTTCAACCTTTCCTCATAGAATTTGGTTTCCAGACCCTTGACCATCTTTGTCACTCGCCTCTGAATCTGTTTCAATTTGTCAATGTCCTTCTTAAAATGCAGTGCCCAGAACTGAACACAGTACTTCAGATGAGGTCTGACCAGCACAGAACAGAGTGAAACTATTACTTCTTGTGACCTGGACACTATGCTTCTGTTAATGCAGCCTAAAATTTCACTAGCCTTTTTAACAGCTGCATCACACTGCTGCCTCATGTTCAGCTTGTGATCAACTACAATCCCAAGATCCTTTTCACATGTACTGCTGCCAAGCCAGGTATCACCCATCCTATATTTTTGCATTTGATTTTTATTACTTAAATGCAGAACTTCACATTTATCTTTGCTGAATTTTATTTTGTTAGTTTTGGCCCAGCTTTCCATCCTGTCAAGATCATTTTGAATCTTGTTTCTGTCTTCTAAGGTGTTAGCTGTCCCTCCCAGTTTTGTGTCATCTGCAAATTTGATAAGCATCCCCTCTATCCCTTCATCCAAGTCATTAATAAAGATGCTGAACAGTAGAGGGCCCAGGACCGAGTCCCGAGGCACCCCACTTGACACCTACCTCCAGACTGATCGGGAGGCATTTATGAGCACTCTTTGGGTACGGGCATATCTAACTTTGAGGCAAGGGCGTAACTATAATAGGAACAGAAGGTTGTAGTTGCAGCAGACCCCCAAACCTGGGGGCCCCATGCTCCCTAATGCAGCAATATTCCTTGCTTTTGAGAGGGCCCATTTCATCTTCTGCACCATGGCCTATTCCAACCTAGCTATGTCCCTTCTTTGAGGGGTCCCCAAGGTGACAATTGCTTAAGGGCTGAGGTCCCATGGTATTATGGTTATCCAGAGGATCTATGAAGCCAGGGATCTAGTCTCCACCAATGTTCTTGTTCTGATGTTCCATGCTAACATCAGTCACCACTGGCTACTTATACTATCTGCTCAGGTCATACTTACCAAGCCTTACCAAGATGTTTTAAGTGCCAACCTGAGGTGCAGCTGGGCTTCCACAGGTGCTGTATTTGCTCCTTTCTGCCGTACAGGCCTGTTCTATTAAGAACTTTACTGTTGTCCATAAAGACACCTCAACCATGGCCTTACCTAACCTCAGCCTCAACCATGGCCTAACCATGACCTCAAACATGGCTCTGGTGGGGTGGTCCTTTTGGTCACTGATGGCATGTGACCACATTGATCCCTGTTTTTTGGTGACTCCTCTTATGCTTCCAGCCATGCCACCTTCAGATGGGCGGTCAGATCCATGGCTCCTAGGTGGCCATATGGGGTAGCATCTCATCTGAAAACACCCACAGAACGCTTCTTGTTGGCTCCCAGTTCCCTTTGCGACTCCCCTCAGAGAGAGGCTTCCCAACTGTGCCGGAAGGACTGCCCAGACCTTCTCCTCCCCTGCAGACATTCTCAGTGATGCCAGTCCTGCTCTCTTCTACAGAGGCAACCTCCGAGAGGATAAACCTATTTTTCTACGAAAAAGCAGTTGGCAGTCGACGGTTGGATCATGCAGGCTGTGGCAGTCCGGTTGTCCCTCTGCAGCTTGGTTATGCTGCGTTCCCTTTGTTTTCCTCTGAGACTTGAAGTCAACCCTATAAGATTGGAGAATTTGATCTTCAGCTGCAACCACTATTCTTACTTCCGGGCAACTTCGGACACTGCAAGCTATAGGGAATCAGTGGATACCAATGGTCGGGAGCATCTTGTGGAATGCTTTGTCTCATACAATGATATTTCTGTGATGAAAACTGAAGAAACCAGATATTTCTATTCTCCCAAGTCACACCTTTACTGTCTTTGACCTTTCTGTTTCCACGCCATGTTGGTCTCCACACCTGTCCTGGAAGGTTGAGAATTCTTCAAGAAATGAATGCTTTCCCGTTCTTCTCCAGGATACTGTCCTCCTGGAGAGGTGCCTTGTGGGTGGCTGGAGAAGGCAGACTGGATTAAGTTTTGGAGTTTGGCCGTCATTCCAGCAGATGGCATTATCCAGAAAGATATTCATTCTTGTGCGGAACAGTTTAACACCTGCATCATCTGGGCAGCTGTGAAGTCCATTCCCCAACCTCACTGTCCTTCCTGCACTATTTTAAGCAATGTTAGAACTTTAATTGAAATAAGGTACAGAAAGTGATGAAACATACCTGGTTTGTTTTTCACCACTATCCACCAAAGACCAACATTTTGGCTTTCTTGAATGTCATCATGTCCCGTACCAAGGAAAGAAGGAATTTTGGATTTATTACATTTTTGAAGGTGGTATGGATTAAATTACAGAAGATTTCTGGCTATTATGTGTCTTCATCCTTGTCTTGTGAAACCAGGGATGTCGGTGGCTGACCTGCCTGGCAGAGCTGACACTATCGGAGACATGTTTTCTTGGTACTCTAACTCAGAAAATTACTCTATCGATTTCCTCAACATTAAATTGTATTGTTTTAATATCTCTTTTAGTGTTTTAATGTGTTTATTATTTTTTTATATATATATTTAGTATTTTGTAAGCCCCTCCGCCCCCAAATCGCTTGACGTGAGAGAGGTGGGATAGAAATACAAATAAAATAAATAAATAAATATAGGGCTGAGGAAATCCAATGGCATTTTGAGTCCCCACAGCATAAGCACCTGCTCTTTATGACATCTGATCTTCATACTATGCTGCGGTCAGTGGGTAATTCTGAGTCAGACAATGTTCATCATGAGATGCTGCAACAATTGTTTCCCACCACTCAGCTGACTCCTCCTGTAAAGAACTCTTGTTGCAACTGTATAACTGGATCTTGTAAGACCGAGTTTCCAAGTTGTAGCAAATGGCCTTCACTGTCCTAGTCCAAAACCTGGCTCTGACCTTAGGAATCTAACCTTTTAGCCAGTCACATTGATGTGCTGCATTTGCAAAGTAATGGAATGCATGGTCAACCCTCGTTTGGTCTGGTACCTGGAGAGGAATGGCCTACTTGCCAAAACTCAGTGAAGTTTCTGCCAGAAATGTTCTACGGCGGACCATCTGGTGCTCCTGGAAACTCTGATCTGGGAAGCTTCTGTATGCAGAAAATACATTAACCCTGTGTTTTTTGATCTTGAAAAGGCCTACAACACTTTGTGGGAATATGGTATTCTCCAGGACCTACATGAATCTGGGCTGTGGGGCAATCTGCCCATTTATTCAGAATTTTATGACGAATTGGACATTCTAGGTTCACATTGGCTTTACGTATTCCCACTATTTTGAGCATGAGGAGGCGTTCTGCAGGATAGTATCCTCAGCGTCACCTTGTTCTCCATCCAGATAAACTGTAATACAGATTCCCTACCTCCTGCTCTGCATAACTGTCTATGGCGATGACTTCCAAATTTGTTGTAAGTCAGCTAATATGCGATTCATAGAGAAACAATTGCAAGTGATGCTTAATTATCTTTCCTGGTTGGCCATGGAGAACGGTTTTAGGTTTGGGATAAAAGACTGTCCCTATGTGCTTTTGCTGCCTATGAGGCCCTCATCGTGATCTGGACCTGTGAATAGGCTGCATGAGCATACTCGTTGCAGCAGAAACCAATTTTTGTTTCTTCAGCTCAGAAGAAGTCTCCAGGCTTGTCCCCACTGCTGCTACCCTCGTGGCAATAGCAAATTCTATAGAATGGATTTGGGGAGCCAATTCAGGAGAAGCCTCTGAGTCTTTCCTGTGCCACTGCTTGTTGCTGCAACTGCCAGGGAGCAGTGGCACAGAACAGACTCAGAGGCTTCTCCCAAACTGGCTCTGGTGGCAGCAGCAACAAGATGCAACAAATGGACCGGAGACTTCTCCAAAGAATTCCAGCATAGCAGACACTAAGCTTAGCTAATCAACCACAGTATTAACTATGGATGTTAACACATGTGATGCCGGGAGGGAGGCAGCCCGACCCGACCTGGGTCAGGAAGCCACCGCCAATACTGTCCGGACCAGGTCCGGCCATGGAACAAACGTTCCCGCGGCTGGAGCCTAGGGTGGGCAGGGATGCACACAAATATGCAACTGGCCAGCCCCGCCCTGCATTCCGTCCAGGCCCTCTGCCATGACCGGTAGCCATGACGACCACCATGGCAACTCCAATCTTTGGCTCAGTCTGATGGACCGTAGCCTGGCTTGTGATCCCAAGCTGGAGCAATCCTGAGTCAACATCTGGAAATGTGCAGGTTCTGTCCAGGCCGAAGTGTGACAGAGCAGGGTAAAGTGGCCGTCCGTCATGTCTGTTAACACCCTATGTCACAAGCTTTTAACAAATAGCTGTGTGATTCACTATGGAAATGTATGCTAGCAGATGAATTAAAAAACCCACCACCACCTAGAAGTTGCTTCTGCAACAAAAACGTTTTAATTATTTATTTTTCAAATGTATATGCCACCCATCCCACAAGGGTCAAGGGGACTCACAATTCATTTAGAAAAACCCAGTAAAATTCAACAGAACACACACACATCTGTCCCCTCACACCTCCTCCCTCCCCTACAACCCTACTCAGAAACCAACCCAAGCCCTAGTATCCCTGCCTACCAAATGCTCTTTCAAATAAAAAAGTTTTGCACTGCCTCCAGAAGATGCCCAGGCTCAGGCTCAAATGAACCTCCTTGGGAAGGGAATTCCATAAAATGGGGGCCACAACTGAGAATGCTCTCCTGCACACCCACTCCCCAGCAACAAGGGTAACAGACGGAACCTGCAGGAGGGCACCCGCAGCCAATCACAGAGGCCGCAAAGGGGCATGGTAGGATAGGTGGTCTTTCAGATATACGGGACCCAGACCCAGAACTATTTATTTATTTATTTACAGGATTTTTATTCCGCCTCTCCTGCACAGGCAGCTCGAGGTGGCTTACAACATAATTTAAAATATCACTAAAAACCATAAACAACATATAAAATCCATAAAACAAATACAAATGGGGGTAGCATAAAATCCTATCCCACTCCCCACCCACCCTACCCATCTTCCTCACCAAACGCCTGACGGAACAGCCAGGTCTTGCACTGACGTTGAAATGAGGCGAGATCCGGGGCCACTCGGGCCTCTGCCGGAAGGGAGTTCCACAGCCTAGGCGCAGCTACCAAGAATGCCCTCTCCATCATGGCCCCCGAACCACCCAGGGGACATCAAGAAGGGCACTCTTGGCAGATTGCAGGGGTCAATCCAGGACACGGAGAGTGATGCAATCCCGCAGATAGGCGGGGTTTAGACCGTATAGGCCATGATTTTGGAATAGGCATCACCATGCCATGATTCTTTTTTAAAAAATAAGTGGATGTCACATTGCTACTGCCTACTGCTTGGCACCATGGAGGCCAGACGGAGCTCTGCCTTTCTCCACTTCCCCTGTCCTGTCCTGTCCAAGTTACCAGTGCTGCTGCCTGCTACCTGCTGCTTGCACTGCTTGGCACCATGGTGGCCAGAGGAATCTGCCTAGCTCCACTTCCCCTGGCCTGGGCTGTCCACATATTAGGGGCAATGCTGGGGGTTGCCACCAGTGCCAAGTATACTTAAAGTCTGGCTGCTGCTGATTTCACTGCCTGTTGGAAAGTTGGCAGCATCCTAGAGACCAGAGAGGGATCACTTTTGCTGTGGGTTTTTGTGGGCACTGTGACTGTACTTCATCTGTGGGTTCAACTTTGCCAAGATGTGACTGACCACTGGGGCACAGGGAAGATATACTTTCTTTCTGGTTAAAATAATATGGGGTGTGCCAGGGGAGGGAGCTTGCCTTGCATAGATCAGCACTGGGGAGGCACAATGGATGTTTTTTGTGCGGTGTGTGTGTGTGTGAATGTCTGGTTTTGTTCTTGTGGGTGTTATTATGTCTGCTGGGCTGGCTTTTTAAAAATTTCTGCCCACAGTTGCACTTTTGTAGGTTTGTCTTCTTGAACGATTGTCCCACTCTTACTAGTTTGTTTTTCTGGGCACTGCTTGGTTGGCATAATGATTTCAAAATGGGTGCACTGCTGACGGTGGGCCATGCTGCGGGTACACTACTGCT
>QEPC01011848.1:343531-367199 GCA_003113815.1 Sphenodon punctatus
AACATCCTGCATCCATCTCCCGGCGGAGGTCGTCTACCAAGGCCACCAACGCCGTCTCGGTGCCATAGCTGGGGCGGAACCCAGATTGAAAAGGGTCGAGGAGCCCGATGCTATCCAGATGAACCTGGAGCTGGAGCGCCACTGCCTGCTCAATAACCTTCCCTAAAAAGGGAAGGTTAGAGACAGGTCGGTAGCTGGCGAGCGCATCTACGTCCAAGGATGGTTTCTTCAGCAGGGGGCGCACCACAGCCTCTTTAAGGCAGGCAACCTCCCCTGCCGAAAGGACGCATTCATGTAGCACATGCCACTCTAGCTCCGATTCCACCCTACACTCCCTGTAACAGCTCTTCTGTGAAGTACAGGGCTCATAAGCAAGAAAAATATCTTACGTCCTACAGTAATAAAGAGAGGACCTGGGCCAGAAAAATTATTTTGTAACGATTTAACAATTAAAAATAAAACCCTCTTATTTGTGGTGTGAGCAGCATGGAACACTTGACTCAAGTAAAACCCTTAAGACACCTTAAAACTTTGTGATTTTTCCATTTATAAACTCTTACGTCCTATTTACTTGTGAAATAAGTATTAAATATTCTAATCCACTAGGTATAATAAAACACACATCTGTTTTACCTTTCCTGGAAGCAAACGCCACCAAAACTCATGTTGACTTATATACTTATAACAATAACCATTGGCAAATATTTGTAACAAATAATTCCTGAAAGAATGGAGACATACCACAAACACTTTGCTGCCTAGGCTGTAAAATCATAGCTTAAAAACACCCAATCGCAGCACTGAACACACCTGCATCTCAAAGAACACCAAGTAACATAATAATTATCCATGGCTTTATTACATGATTGATTATTTTACTGCTTCTGGCTGTGAAAACAAAAAACAGTCTCACCAAAAGGCTACAAATAATCGTGATTTATGAGTCTAGCACTCCATCAATTAGGAGAAGCAATGATTTTCAGTGTTCTCTTGTTTCTGAAAAATAATTTAAAACAATAATTTTTTAAAAAAACAGTTGTTTGTGGCCTTGGGCTGCAAGGTTCAGGAAAACACTGATATTCCAGAAAAACACTTAAGCATGTGTCAAATTCACAAACAGACATTGAAAAAAGTAAAGTTTTTTTTAATTTTTACCATTTTTTTTACTACTTTCCCCCAAAAGCTCTAGTCATAAGCTTCCTGGTCTCAAACTACAGGATTTCATTCTGTTTTGAACAAATAGCTTATAAAATTCTTGTCTAACCAAAGGTAAAACAATACAACTTGTTCTTAGAGCACATGTTCCTACCCCACATGTCTTAGGGCGCACACAGCAGCTAGTAGTAACGTGCCGTGAAAATAAGAACAAAACAGGGATGTTCCTGTATGTGGATGGCCAGTGCTTCATTTCCAGTGGGATTTTCAAAAGCTCACACAGCAGAGGGTAGGTGACTATTTGCTATCTCTGCTTTTGCAAATCACTTGAAAGCAAACCCTTTTCAGTTAGCCAAAACGATTTAAATATCTCTGTCTGGGGGTGGGGTGGGGGGGGAGTGTCAGTAAGGGGATACATTTTTAATTCCATAAAGCCCAGGACTAAGTTTAGGCACCACCACTGGCTGTTAAACCAATTTAGCCAATCAGAAGAAATACATAATCTCTTTGATCTCTCTATCTAGTTTGTTTGCGTCGGAGTACACATGCAAGTCTCTATCACAAGAGAAAATCCTGTTTCTCTGCAAAATACACCCTCCTTGAAGGAGGTAACTCAGTAGCCTCGCTGGAATTGCCTGACAAAACCATTTGTTCAATTCAGTAATTATTTTACTGACATTGGGTGTTTTTACATACACATTTCTCCTGCATGTTTGCTGTTACATCCGGAACTTTCTGTGTGTCTAAATCACTCACCCAGATCTTAAACATCTGGCTCTTTGAACGTCTGCAGAGAACTTCTCCCAGAACTTTCGTGTGTAAAAGGTTCTCCTGGTAAACTGCTTTTCTCCAGGCAGCTATGGTCACTTGGTTTCCATGGCAGCCTGTCACGTCTACAGCTGAGGCTACTTTAGGCTGCCTCAGGGCAGTGTTTGTGTGAAGAATACATCCAGGAACTGCCTCAGGGCAGTATGAGTGTGAAAAATGCATCCAGAACTTACTTGTGGACTTGTAAAAACTTTAAGGTGTGTGTAAAATCCCCCCGCTAGGCGGCTTGTGCGCCGCGGGGGACTTTGTGCCCGCCCCGCTCGGGGAAGAAGGCACAGGTCCCTCGTGGAGTTCCCGCCAGGCGAGAGGTGCGCCGCGGCTTGCAGGCTGTGCAAGCGGCGATCTGTTGGGATCGCCGTTTGCAGAGCCCGGGGGTGCAGGCTGAGCGCGAAATCCAGACGCGCTCATTGGTTGGGGGGAGGTCACATGGTTGGCTCGCGCTGCGCAGTCCTCACTTGGCTGGCAGCGCGTGAGCGAAGCGGACGTGTTTGTCAGAGCGGCGTGGCAGTCTGGGTTTGGAGGATTTGAGGGGGGGGCAGTTGGGTTGGGGACCTGGTGGAGCGGCATTGTGTGCCGCATCCGGTCTTGGGGGTGCGGGTCTCCCAGGTGCTAAAGGCCGATCAGGCTAGGTGGCGAAGGGCTGTTGCCCCCCCCAACAGGCTTCGACAGAGGTGCCTAGCCTCTTGCTCACCCCCCCCACATTATACAGGCCGTGCATCGTAAGGGCTGGTCAGGCCCGGTGCAGGGCGGCCCGTTTACCCCCCCCCAACAGGCTCTGAGTGAGGTGGCTCGTTCTCCCTGGGCTCTCTGAGGGGCCAAGGGGATAGGACGGAGCACAGACTTGTGGTTTGGGTGGTTGTGAGAAAAGGGGGGGGGGGAGTTTCAAAGGAGGCAGGGAATTGACGGTTTACTCCTGAGGAAAGGGGCGTTAGTGGGACTAGTTGGGGGGCACGTGTATATAGGATGGGCCGCACAAAAGCCACTAAAAAGGCCGGGAACCCCCCTGCTAAGAGGGGGCGCTCTTTGGTTGACAAGGGCCAAGCCGGAATTGTGGGGGCGGATCCTCCTCCCCACGGGATGACTGGGGTTGCCACAGAAATGAATGTGGCTCAGGGGGAACCCATGGAGAGAGCCCCTGGAGGTTACGATGGGGCTGGGCCAAGTGAGGTAACCGGAGGATTTTTCAGGCAGGATGCTGGTGCAGCGTTACAGGGGGTAGGGGCACCTCCTGCTAGTGGGATGCCAGGGGCAGTGGTACAGCAAGCAGGCCAGGCTGGCTCCGAAGTGGTTTGCCAGGAAGTGGTCAGACAAGTCCTGGCACAATCAATGGGGGTCAGAATGGGCCAGCGAGATGGAAATTTGGGAGCAGGGCCATCGTTTGTTGGGGCTGGTGCCACATATAACCGCAACCCTGTTTTGTTGCAGCCTGCTGGGGGCGGCCAGCTTGCATCCAACGCAGCCGGGGTAGGTGATGGGGCCAGCCAGGCAATGGAACAGTTGTCGGCGAAAGTGGACAGGATGGAGCAGCAGCTGGCCAGAATCACGGCATTTATCGAGGGGGGAAGCCGGCCGGCGCCTGTGAGTGTGCCTCCAGGCCCCCCGGCGCCAGCACTGGCGCAAGTCACTATGACGGATGGTGAGTATCCAGTAAGGGGTGGGACGGTGAGTGACCCCCGAGTGGCCGGAGGTGCTCATTGTCAGGGTGTAAGTGTGGAAACGCAATCAGTTATAGGCTCGGCAGGGACAGGTCTCATGGGGGAAGGTATGGGTCAGGTCACAGGGCCACCTGCTCTGCAGCAGGGGCTACATGCTGCCCAAGTGGGGCTTGCCCAGCAGCAACTGGCTCAAGTGCCAGGGGCAAGGGAGGAGGTGCACGCGGCGACTGTCCCGGTGTCAGCAGCAGCTGGGCCCATGGGGGCGAGTGCGGGTTTGCTGGCAGGAGTGCAGGCAGGGCAGCCCGCTCCTGTTGCATCACAGGTGGGGCAGGTCGGGTTGGGGATATCTGGAACTCAACAGGACCCAAACAAATTAATATGGGTAGACAATGTCTGGCGTACGCAGGCAATGGCGGCTTTAACGGGCCAGGTTGGGGTGCCGTTGGCGGGGCAGTCAGGTTACAGGAGGCCAGTGTGTCCCCATTCAGCATCAGGCAGGGACCGGTGGCGTCCCAGTGAATTCAAATGCCGGTGCTATGGAGCAGGTGGTTTTACCCCTGCAAGGAGGGTATGCCAGGGTCTCAGCACCCATGGGGGTGCATTTGATCCAGGCAACGAGGGAAAAAATTTGGAAAGGGGACTACATAGATTTGTTTGCGCTCCTCTTTTGTGACCCAGTTCCGGATCCCAATGCAAAGCCAGAGCCCAGGGAGTACGAGAGAGCTAAGCGAAGAAAGGTAGATAGGAACTGGGCTAATTGGGAGTCTGCGTTTATAGTTTATGCGGGTGTGATAATGCAGACATTTCCAGAGCGTGCTGTACAGCTCTGGAAATACTCTGACATAGTAAGGAGGGCTTATCTGACAAAAGAAGGCTTCGGGTGGTTGAGGTACGATGAAGCCTTCAGGCAGAATGCGGCTATCTCCCCAGGGGTTAGATGGGATGTAAAGGATCATGAGCTATGGCTTGAATGTGTCCAAGAAAAGGATGTGGCTAGGACAGATAGTGGCCATGTCATAATAAAAGGTGGTGGGCAGCCGACGGAGGCGTCTCGGGCGGAGGGGGCGACAGTTATGACATATTTGGGGATTGAGTTGGATTCAGTGAAAGAAGAGTCACGTTTGCCTGCAAAAAAGCTTGAGGAGATGTGTAGGGAGATAAGGGTCTGTTTGGCATCCAGTAAGGTGACGCTGCGAGCCCTCCAATCGTTGCTCAGTAAGCTGAATTTTGCGTGCCGGGTGGTTGCACCAGGGCAGGCTTTCCTGTCCCGGCTATATGCCAAAACGTCAAAGGTGCTGCTGCCGCATCACCATATTAGGGTCACGAATGAGATGCGAGAAGACTTGGATGTATGGTTGGAATTCTTACAGTGTCATAATGGGGTTAGTTTGTGGCGAAGTCTGTATAAAATGGAAGCGGAGTTGCAAGTGAACTCGGATGCAGCTGGGGCGGCTGGACTGGGAATTTATTTTCAGGGACATTGGTGTTCCGAGAGGTGGCCGCCGGAATGGCGAGAGTCTGGGATTTTGAGGGACCTGACCTTTTTGGAATTGTTTCCCATAGTGGCAGCAGTCCACTTGTGGGTATGCCGTTTTGAGAACAGAACGGTGTTATTTTGGTGTGATAACATGGCGGTTGTCCATGTGGTTAATTCCCTTTCCTCAAAATCTGAAAGGGTGATGCGTCTCATTAGGGTATTTGTGCGCTGGTGCTTAAAATTTAACATTCTGTTTTGCGCTAGACACGTTCCTGGCGTGGAGAAAGAACTCGCTGATGCCCTCTCTCTTTTTCAGATGCGGCGTTTTTGGGAGCTTGCCCCCTTCGCGAGGAAGGAGCAGGACTTCGTGCCAACAGAGCTATGGAGCCTTGGATGTTAGAGCTTGTGGATACCGTGAAAGGCTCCGTAGCTCCAGCTACGTGGTTGCCTTATGAGAGGGCTGTAGGCGAGTTTTGTATGTTTGCAAGAGAAAAGGGATGGAGGGTTTTGTTCCCTGTTCCCCTTCCGCAAGTGGTGCAGTTTGGGTTGGCATTGCGTAAAAGAGGCTTGGCGGCTGGTACCATTGCAGGAAAATGGTCGGCGTTGGCATTTATGGCAAAAATGGTGGGTGTGCAGGACGTGGGGTATGGTCCAGTCCTTAAAGCAATGGTAGCTTCTTGGAAGAGGCAGGGGCAGGTTCGGTGCGACAACAGGGTTCCCCTGTCGCCCAAAATTTTAGCTGACATAGTGGCCAAACTTAGTGAGATATGTGTTGACCCGGGAGAGGTGCTGTTGTTTAAGGCAGCATTTGTGTTGGCCTTTTTTGCTGCTCTCAGGATTAGTGAGTTGGTCGTAGGTTCCAGATATGACCGGACAAAGAGAGAACTTCAACTCAGTGATGTGAAGGTGAGCGGTGAGGGGCTCATAGTGCGGATCCGGGTCTCTAAGACTGACCAGTTAGGACGGGGTTCATCTGTTTCCCTTGCCAGGTCGGTAACACCTCTAATTTGTCCAGTGGGATGCATGGAGGATTACCTGGGGTCTAGGCCGGCAGGGCAAGGGGCGTTGTTTGTACACCAGTCAGGAAAGCCTTTAACTCGGTTCCAATTTTTGGCAGTTCTGAAGCGATGTTTAGTTTCATTGGGTCTGTCCGGAGTTGTATTCACATCACATTCATTTAGGATTGGGGCGGCTTCAGCGGCTGCAGCTGCCGTCTTTGCCGCACCAGAGATTAAGAGGTTGGGTAGGTGGCGGTCCGGAGCTTTTCGGACGTATATTCGCCCCTTTCCAATGCTATAAAATGGGAAGGGGATGTATCAGTGACGGGGTCCTGTATTGTTTCTTTCAGGGGGCCCATTCCCAGCACAGCGGAAAGTCGTTTGGATCGTTGGCCACAGTTTTGTTCATTGGGCCGAGAAACGAGTGCGGGTGTCCAGTTGGGGGACAGAGTTAGGTATGGCCTCAAGGGCATTAGTTTTTTGGAAGGGGCGGAGGGGAATGTTATGGCCCCAAATTCTACCATTGATGTTGAGCTTGCGGGATGAACCCCCTCCAGATCTGTTGTTACTGCATCTGGGGGAGAATGATTTCGCAAGGGGGTCGGGTTTGGATTTGTCGATTATGATTCGGCAGGACTGGGTGAGGTTACGAGAGCTGTTTCCTCGGGCCACCCTAGTCTTTACGGAATTGTTACAGAGGATCAGGTGGCCTGGAGCATCTGACCCGCGAGCGGTGGATAGAGCAAGGAAACGGGTCAATAGAGAGGTTAAAAAGTGTATACAAGCAGTAGGGGGGGTTGGCTCAGGCATCCCCAGATAGAATGGAACAAGCCTGAACTGTATCGTCCGGACGGGATTCATTTATCAGAGATGGGGTTGGAAATCTACATTGGGAACATAAAAAGCTTGATACAAGCGTTATTGTAATTAGGCCAGCTGTTATAGGTAGGATGAGTTGGGGGGGGGGCGTTCGAGCAAGCGAAGCTGCTGAACGTGTGGCGGTGTTCAGTACCATATGGTAAAGGAGAGGGTGGTTTTCACCCTATAGAGGCATGTTTGGGGAGGATTGGTTCATCCTCCAAGGTGAAGTAGGGAATCAATTTAGGGGAGTGGCGCCCCAGATGATTCCTGGAAGGAAGGAGAGGCATGGGGTGCATATGGGTAGGATCTAAGCGGTCCCGAAGTATCCACTTACGCCTGTCCTTTCGGGTAATGGACCAAGGCAGTCCAGTGGAAAAGGGGGGATTGGACTGGTATCTCCAATCCAGGAGGTTAGACTGATGGTACTGAACGCGGGGAGTGAGAGGTTGCACAGAGGGTTTTACAACAGGCAGGTTCTTCGTTAACTTTCTCACTCCCCTTGGTATTACTCACCCTACCTAGATAGACCTAAGTTCAGGCAACAGCTAATTGGCATCCTAATTGGCATTTTAATAAAATCTGGGTCAATTGGATAAAGGAGACAATTGACAATGGGTCGATGAAATTTGATTAGGCTAATTGGCGTCTAATTCTATCCATCGCTCTTATGATTGAATAATCTGGTAAGTGATTCTAATTTGGTTTTGTTCTTCTTGACAGGTTATTGAAGGGTGATTGGTTTTTAATAAATAGCTGCGGCCATTTTACCCAAGCAACTTGTGTCTGTGTCTTATTCCTAGTGCGGGGACAAATGCCCAATGATTATTTTACTTACAGCTAGAATGTTTTTCTACATTACTAAAAAGGCAATGAAAATTATTTTTTTCCTCAACATTGAACAAGTAGAGCACTCAGAGGAGTAACAAAATGGTGGAAGTGGAACTTTCAATGGGTGAACAGGGTGCAGTCAAAATGAAAATCTGGTCAATATCCCTCAAATACTCTCACACACACTTAAGGACATAGTGATGTACCAGGATGTCCTTTGACTTTGCCTGCATGCAAAAGAATGACACTTCCCATAACCTTTGTGCCTCATACATTCAGACATATGACCACATGGACACGAGAGCGGAAACAAAAAGGCTTTTTAATAGCCACAATTATTCACATTTTCAGACAGCCCACTGAATATCCCAGTAATTATTAATCACAGAAATAATATTCATATGTCCGTTCATTCAGTTATTTTGGTCTAATTATTTCAGTCACTCGGGTATTTTGGTTATTTCATTTTGTCACTGTTAGCACTACTGCACTCCACTCTGAAATGAAATAACTGAAATACTGAGGTGACCGAAAGAACCAAACTAGATATTCATTTCTGGAAACAAAGTGGAAACCAAATCATTGTTCATACTACGCTGGACCCAACGCAAAGCAGGTAAAAGTGTTAGATAGGATAGTCACCACAGATACGGTATTTGAGTCAGCAGGACACATGGATGTACAAATATACTCCTGAGTGGTTGTTCAAAACAGTTGGTGATTTAAGTTGAACTCTACATATTTTCTTGAACAGCTGGAGATTTTGTGAACTTCTATAAAACACTCACTGCTTTAAGGACTGTAGCTTTAGTAAATTAATAATAATAATTTTATTTCTAGTGTCCCCCTTCCCCCCCCCCCCGCTGTATGTTGTACAGCTCAGAACACTGTACAATGTTAAAAAACTATAAATTAACTTTAAGAATAAAAAAACCTATAAGAAATCCATTTAAAGTCTCCCCCCCGTATTTGTATTTTTAACTGTTTTAAATTGTTTTATTTTTATATTGTTGTTCATCGCCCCGGGCTGCCCTGCGGGCAGGAGGGGCGGGATATAAATTTTATATAAAAAATAAAAATGAAATAAAAATCCATTTAAAAACAATTTAAAAGGGAAAGGCAAAGAGGGAGAAGAGAACATATAAAGGGAAATCAGCAGCGGATCCTAAAAGCACCTGGAGAACAAACAAGTTTTTAGGTGCTTTTTAAAGGTGAGGAGGGAGGAACCAAGCTAGACACCTCGAGGGAAGGAGTTCCATATCGAAAGGGTCCACCACAGCAAAGGCTCAATCGCCTGCTGACTTGAGGCACAATGGCAAGATCGAATGCATATACCCATCAATGCGAGGCTCCAGGAGCAGGTCCTGAATATATAACCAGTTCAGCCATAATCGTAGTATTTTGATCTAGCTTTATTAGCATCATTTAAGGAAATCACCTGTGCCATTTTAATGAATTTGTAAAGTAATTACCAATCCAGAAATGACAGTTAAAGAACAATTCAATAAAGAAATTAACAGTAAATGTGGCACCTCCACACTCGACAGATCTGTTCTCTGTGTGCATTCATAATTGGTTTGATTTAGTGGCTACAAAAAGGTTTGCAATTTTCTCTACTTCCATTATGACAACATTAGTAGAGAGGGCTGGAGTCTATTTTTGTTTGATCATGATTAAATCAATCATTTTGTAAAATTCTGATTATAGAATCTCAAAAAAGACATTTGTAACCTATCGCTAAAATCTGCCACTGTACCAGAGGATTAGAGGGTAGCAAACATAATGCCAATATTTGAAAAGGGCTCCAGAGGCGATCCTGGAAACTACAGACTGGTGAGGCTGATGTCGATGCCGGGCGAACTGGTGGAAATTGTTGTTAAGAACAGAATTACTGTGCATACTGATAAACATGGCTTAATGGGGAAGAGTCAATATAGATTTAAGAAAGGGATTATTGTCTCACTAATCCACTAGAATTTTTTGAGGGTGTAAATAAGCATGTGGATAAGGGGGAGCCGATCAATATAGTGTATTTGGACTTTTAGAAGGTGTTTGATAAGGTCCCTCATGAAAAGATCTTGAAGAAATTAAAGAGTCATGGGATAAGGGGCAGTGTCCTATCGTGGATTGGCAACTGGTTAAAAAATAGGAAGCAAAGAGTAGGACTAAATGGTCAGTTTTTACCATGGAGAGAAGTAACTAGTGGAGTTACCCAGAGATCTGTACTGGGACTGGTGTTGTTTAATATATTTATTTAATAATCTGGAGAAGGGAGAAAAGAATCTGGTGGTGATCAAATCAGCAGATGACACAAAGTTATTCAAGGTAGTTAAAACCCAAGCAGACTGGGAAGAATTGTAGGAGGATCTTGCGAAACTGGGTGACTAGGCATCGAAATGGCAGATGAAATTTAATGTGGACAAGTGCAAAGTGATGCACATTGGGAAAAATAACCCAAACTATACGTATACAATGCAGGGTTCTAAATTAGGAGTTAACACTCAGGAAAAGGATCTTGGGAGTCATTGTGGACAATCCATTCAAATCTTCAGCTCATGGTGTGGCGGCGGTCAAAAAACCAAACAGAATGTTAGGAATCATTCAGAAAAGGTTAGAGAATAAAACTGAAAATATCGTAAGACCTCTATACAGATCTATGGTACAACCACACGTGGAGTATTGTGTGCAGTTCTGGTCGCCCCATCTCAAAAAAGACATAGTAGAACTAAAAAAGGTATAGAGAAGAGCAACAAAAATGATCAAGGGTATGAAACAGTTCCCGTATGAAGAGAGGCTTGATAGGTTAGGGCTCTTTAGCTTGGAGAAGAGATGACAGACGGGATATGATAGTTTATAAAATCATGAGTAGTGTGGAACATGTAAATAGGGAGTGGTTACTTGCCCTCTCTAACAGAACTAGAACAAAGGGACATTCCGTGAAATTAACTGGAAGTAGATTTAAAACAAATAAAAGCAAGTATTTTTTTTTCACTCAGCGCACAATTAGCTGGTGGAATTTACTGCCAGAGAAAGTGGTCATGGCCAGTAGTGTAGCTAGTTTTAAAAAGGGACTGGATACATTTTTGGAGGATAGGTCTATTAATGGCTATTACCCAAGTAGGTTTTGGGAACATAACCTCTTACTGTTGGGGGCCAGAACAAAGGGGAATGGATTGTCCACTGTGACCTGTCAGGTACTTCTCCCAAGAGAAAGAGATTGGCCACTGTCGGAGACAGGATGGTGGCCTTGATGGACCACTGGTCTGACACAGTATGGCACTACTTATGTTATGATCTTAGATGCATGGTGATACATGGGACAGAAGGAATATATTTTGGTTTTCAAAGTCTTGAGGCACTCCACAGAGGTGACAGCTAAAAGAAATCTTTCGCACTTGTAAACTCAGCAGATTTGGCCTGGATGTACTTGATATACAAACAAGACCATCAGCTGCTGCTGCTGCTGCGAGTAATTTTTAGAAGCATATATGCACTTTATGTCACTAGATGCAACAAAATCTTAGCTTCATAAATTGGACAGATGTCATCTTAAAACACACTTAAAATATATGAAGAGGGCAAAAGCTGTGTTCTATTATACTCCCAAGTAATCATTACGCATGGAAAACTGATTGGTTCCACCCTTAAATTATGAAGTGAACAAGGAACGGCATCAGAGCTCAATGGCTGCCCAATTCACCAGACAGCACTTTAATAGTATTTTTAAAGAGACATTTTGAGAGCAGAATAGTTTTCACACAGAAATTGATCTACACTTCATAATATTCCTATTACAAATATTACAGGAACAATATAATCCTAAAGAGATCCATGCACTTCCTAAATGTCATTTTTAGATTTGATCCGTGTACTAAGAACTACTATTTACCAAATCAAAATGGACAACTGTGGGTTTTGTGGAGACACAGCCATTGGGGTTGTGATGGGACGTGGGAGGTATGGTTCATATGGGGGGGTATCCTCGAACTGGGCGGCGGGACAGGTGTTTAATATCTGTTCCCCGCACCACCCCTCTAGCAATGGGGCAGGTGCTTCTGAATCAGATGGTCCCTGACCATGTGTTGATGCTGGTGAATGCGAGGTCGGTAGCAAATAAAGCAACAACGGTCCAGAAATTGATCCTGGACCATGCGGCCGACCTCGTGTGCATCACGGAAACGTGGCTGGACAGAGCCTATTTTGGATGACCTTGTTCCGGCCAGGTATTCCGTGTAGCATCAATCGCAGTCAAGGGGATGGGGGGAGGTGTAGCCATGATTTTTAGGGAGGGTTGGGCTGTTCAGAGGTATCCGGTGCAATCCATAATGGGGGTTGAGGGTCTCCATCTGGTGTTTGATGTGGCAGGGGACAACTTGGGAGTGCTTCTTGTATACTGTGCGCCCACCTGTAAGGCGGCCTCCCTGCATGCTCTGGAGGATCTGGTGCTGCAATCCCCGAAGATGATAGTCTTGGGGGACTTCAACATCCACATTGACGCTGAACTTGGGGGTGCAGAGCGTGAGTTCATGGCCACCATGGCAACCATGGGTCTGTCCTAGAGGGTCTGCGGCCCGACACACCAGGGGGGACATATCTTAGACCTTGTGTTTTGCACTGGCCGTGAGGCAGGAAATCCATTGGTGGGGGAGATATCAGCTGTGCCTTGTCATGGACGGACCATTACCTCCTGCAGGCCCCTCTCCTGGCGCACGTTTACCCCCAGAGGGGCGTGGAACCTATTTGAATGGTCTGCCCCCACAGACAGATGGAACTGGAGCGGTTCCAGGAGGCTTTGGAGAATATACCCTTTGACCTGGATGGCTGTCCCATCGATGGCCTCATGAGGCTGTGGAATGTCTTGCTGACTGAGGGCATTGATTGGATAGCTCTGAGGCATCTTCTCCCCAGGCAGCAGCACCGCAGGCCTCCCTGGCTTTCAGAGTGGCTGTGGGTGCAGGAGGGAAGGCAGTTGGAGCAACGGTGGCGTCGTTCATGTGCTGAATCCAACAGGCTGCGGCATAGAGCGAGTTTACGAGCCTATGCTGTTGCTATGTGAACAGCAAAGTAAGAGTTCTTTGCTGCTCTTATAGTGTCCGCTAAATCCCATCCAGCGGAGCTGTTCTGGGTGGTGCGGGGGCTGGTCAGTTTGGCCTCCCTCCATCTTGGAATGGAGTCATCTAGTGCCCGCTGTGACTTATTTGTGGATTATTTTGCGAACAAAATTGCTCAGATTCATCATGGTTTTGACACTGCATTTTCTGCAGTAGGGCAATTGGAAGTTATGGAGGAAGCCTTGTCCTTGTTTGTGGGATCAGTTTCAGCTGATGACCCCTGCCAATGCGGAGGATGTTCATGAGGCTGTCAGGGCCACCTGTTGTGAACTGGACCCTTGCCCGTCCTGGTTGGTTAAGGCCTGCTGGGAGACAATGGGGCCATTGCTGGTGGGAGTGGTCAATGCCTCCCTTAGGAAGGGCAGGGTGCCAGGCTGCCTCAAGGAGGCGGTGGTATGGCCCCTGCTCAAGAAACGATCGCTTGACATTGACTCCCTTGTCAGCTATCAGCCGGTCTCTAACCTTCCCTTTTTAGGGAAGGTTATTGATCGGGTGGTGGCCCAGCAGTTGCAGGAGCATCTGGATCGTATCGGTTTTCTTGGTCCCTCGCAGTCGGGGTTTCACCCGGGATATGGCACCGAGACCATGTTGGTTGACGATCTTTGCCGAGAATTAGACCAGGGCCATTCAGCCCTGCTGGTTCTATTAGATCTGTCGGGGGCATTTGATACCGTTGATCATGAGATGTTGGTCATGCACCTGCAGGATGGTGCAGGGGTGGGCGGTACAGTTCTTGACTGATTCCGCTCCTTCCTGGCTGGAAGAACTCAGTGAGTGGTATTCGGTGATTATTTTTCATCACACCGAGACCTCTTGTGTGGAGTCCCTCAGGGTTCTGTTTTGTCCCCTCTCCTGTTCAACGTGTATATGCAGCCGCTTGGCAAGGTGGTCAGAAGGTTTGGCGTGCGGTGTCATCAATATGCTGATGACACCCAGCTCTACCTCTCTTTTTCATCAGACCCAGGCCTGGCAGTATCAGTGCTTAACAGGTGCCTTGAAACTGGGGGGAATTGAATGAGGGCAAACTGATTGAAGCTGAATTCTGTCAAGACAGAGATGATGTTGGTGGGTAAGACAGTGAGGGTAACAGCCCCCATCATTGATGGGATCTGTCCTCTGCTGGTTCCCCAGGCGCGGAGTCTGGGGGTGCTCTTTGACTCGCAACTCCTCTTGGATGCTCAGGTGGAGGCCGTGGCAAGGAATGCCTTCCGCCAATTACATCTGGTGCGTCGGCTTCGGCCATATGTTTCGGACTCTGACCTGCCCACCGTCATCCACGCCTTCATCACCTCTAGGCTTGACTACTGTAACACGCTCTACGTGGGGCTACTTTTGGTGATGGTACGGAGACTGCAGCTGGTGCAGAACGCAGCGGCCCGTCTCCTGGTGGGATTGGGCCACCGGGAACATATTACACCGGTTCTTCAGTCTCTGCATTAGCTGCCTGTAGTCTTATGGGCCCAATTCAAGGTGTTGGTGCTTACCTATAAGCCCTAACGTCCTCGGACCAACCTATTTGCGGGGATGAGGCCCTAACCGCCTCATCCCCCAGGTTCTGGATCGGCCCCTGTGGTCATCGGGGGGTGCTCTCCTGGAGGTCCCCCGAGTCTGCCAGGGGGCCATGATGGAGAGGGTCTTCTTGGTGGCCGCCTCACGGCTGTGAAACTCCCTGCCGGTGAAGGCCCGTTTGGCCCCGGATCTCCATTTGTTTCGACATGCTGCAAGACGTGGCTGTTTCGTCTGGCTTNAAGATGTGGCTGTTCCGCCTCTTTTGAGGGGTAGGATGGGGGGGAATGGGTTAGGGTGGTTGGGGATTTTTTATACCTCCCATTGTTGTCTATTTTAAAAGTTGTTCTACTGTTGATGTTTTGTGTTGTGCACCACCCAGAGCTGCCCGTGGCAGGATGGGTGAGTTACAAATGCTTTAAATAAATAAATTACTCGATGATCAAAACCATTTCGCCCAGTTGAATAGGAACCTTTTGAACAGAAGTGGGCAAATGCAAAAGGAATTATTCCAGTTGAATATGCCAGGGATTCAAAGGCTGAGAACCCCTGGTATATGCAATTCAGTTCCATCATGATAGTTGAGACTAACTTTAAATTAACTTCAAGTTATTGCAAGAGACATGTAGATTGGTAGCCTTAATATGCAGAAAAGCAGGCTTTGATATGTAACATGTCTTTATAGTCTCCTTCTGAGTGCTAATATGCTGTTTGGCTTTAGGTACTGCTAGGAGGTGCAAATATTTCTGCTAGCTAGTAATAGTAAAGCTTCATACTAACTTGCCTGTTCTCTGTATTTTATATTTTGATGACAGAATATGCGGCTATTTCAGCAATGGAAAGTGCACATCCAGTACACACACATCAAGGGTTTCAAATGCTTTCACTTTACTATAAAACATCTAAGGATATTCTAGCATTTGTGTCACTTTAACAGATAAATTTCCAGTTCTTTATTGGAAGAGAGATATCAAAAGAAGAAGCTAGATGGCTCAGAAAACTGCTGATGGAACACAACAGAGCCTCCCCTTCTACAAAGGATGACCAGATATCCTAAACAATCTAGGCTGTCCAAATAGTTTCTGTGAAACTGGCAAGGTAGAGCGGGGAG
The DNA here is from genome assembly GCA_003113815.1 of Sphenodon punctatus. Classification (NCBI taxonomy): domain Eukaryota; kingdom Metazoa; phylum Chordata; class Lepidosauria; order Sphenodontia; family Sphenodontidae; genus Sphenodon; species Sphenodon punctatus. The sequence continues at coordinate 359,062 of QEPC01011848.1, forward strand.
GGGTTCATGGAGTAGTTGGGGTCCATCTGTGCTTGTACGGGACCAGTGCTACACTATGGATTGTGCTCCATAACTCTTAGTGAGTTAGTAGAGTCAATAAGGCGCACACATTGGGTACTTTTAGATGGACGGCACCCATGGCTCTGCTCAACCTCACACCTGGGCGGTCTGTCCATCTACAGGTGGAGTTGCGGGACACCAGATGTGCAGGTGGAGCAGACGTCCAGTCCTGCTATTAGTACTCTGGAACATCCCGGAGTACCGCCAGCAGAGCGGGCGGACCAAACGGGGCAGTGGCCAGAGGCGGAGCTCTGTGTGGGTGGTCTGTCCACTCGTGGATGGCTGCTCCAGCTCTGCTCCTGGCCAGAATTTATATCCCGCCCCCTCCTGCCCAATGGTAGCTCGGGGCAACAGGCAGAAACAATACATACATAAATTCAAAAATATAAAATAAAACTAATATAAATATAAAATCTCAAATACAAATGAGGCTCGAAATAAATACCACCCCCACCCTCTACCCGTCCCTGTATGCCTGGCGAAACAGCCGGGTTTTACATGGTCTATGGAAGGATGGGAGATCCAGAGACAGGCGGACCTCTGCTGGGAGAGAGTTTCACAGCCTTGGTGAGGTCACTGAGAATGCCCTCTCAAACATTGCCACCCGTGATACCCGGGGGACTTCCTAAAGGGCTCTCCCAGCTGACCTCAGGAGTCGAACCAGGACCCAAGGGGTGAGGTGGTACCGCAGGAAAGTAACACCATAGAGCTGTGGGCGGCAGATTAGAGTGGTGGGCAGTCTGTCCACAGCTCTATGGTGTGGGGAGGGGGGGGCTGCATGGACTACAGGCCGTGGCAGCTGCCGGGTGTGTCTGAACCCAGCGCTGGCAGGGCTGTATGCAGGGCAAGTGGGGCTGGCCACCCCTGGATCCATCTAAAGACACCCATTGTACTCTGTACGCATACTCATTTGAGGGGAAAAATTGTACCACCTGACCTGTTCCCAATATAGAGGTGGTGGCTAGAGTGGCACATATATTATTCTTGTGCCATCACCCTCCCACTAAAAAATAATAATAATACTGAAGCCTTTGCTGAACAGACTCAGTATCATCCATAGGATTCCCATTTCCCTAGTCACTGGTTCAAAATAATCTAGCCACGGCTGGTAATCTTAGGTAGCAGCTGATTAGCATACTTGTTTTCTGTTCCAGTAGAGATGCCAACATTTAAGCAGTCAGTGGGGATCCCTTGAAGGTTTGGAGGAGCAGACTGCATTGGTAGAGCAGTTGAAAGGAAGGAAGATGCTATCTGAACTGCTGCTCATATTGTGGCTGTTTGATTAGCACAAAACTTCTCCTTTCAAGGCTGTCACTCTAGTTTTTCAGCACTGAAATTTGAATAATGTTGTTCTGTACATTTGTTATACGACAGTCAACACTGTTTCATTGTTATTACTTTAGTAATGGAAAGAGATGAATTAGTAAATTTTCTTGAAATAAAAAACAGAACTAAACTATATGCAAACTACTGAGATCTTGTAATGCAATAAGAACTGTAATATATTGCACTAGATAGTTGCTGGCATTGCAAACAAATGTGAAAACCCTTCATCTGTACTGTTGTGCATGCACGCTCTGGGAAAATATCAGTAAAATTCTGTCCAAAGTGCAGCAAAAACATACCATTTTGATCAGGGCTATGTACTGTGGGTGTAAAGAAAATGCATGTTTGGAAAGTGCAAAATGATTCTTTATGCAAGCTGCACTTTCTGTTATGAAACCAATTTTTTATGATGTACTGGAAAGATTCCTCTGGACTTTCCATTACACAGTGGCTCAGACTTTCTACAAAGATGCTGACATGAAAGAGAACTTGCGATTTACAACCTTGCTGTAGGCAGATAAATAAGATCTGGCCAAAGATCCAACACCAACTGAAAAACTCTATCATTCCTAGAATGGCTCCTCAAATATTTGCAGCTACCATGACCCAGAAAATCAAGTGACTGATATATTTCCCTCTGACCTTGCCTTGTGCTTTTCCTGGGTCTGTTCTTCTCTAGTCTCTGTTTCTGCATTCCTTTGGATACTAATCTGACATACCTAATCTGATTTGCTTGGTAAGTAAACACTGTATCTCTAATAGGTTAATAAGTGTTCTTCTCAACTGAATGTTTTTCCCCATTAGTGTCTTTTGGGTTCTTGGATTCATGGGAAGAAAAACAGCTCTGGGAGCAACTATTAAGACATTTAAGTCCCACATTTAAATATATATATATATTTTAATTAACCTCAGATTGTTTTAGCAAAAACATGCTATTTATTTACATGGACCTATTATCAACCTATATGGTCATAGGTAGAAAACCTAGGTACTAAATAGCTGCATGCATTAAAGTAACCACAAATCTGTATCCTAATACTTTTTTAATGGCATGTGTTAAAGATGAAGCGTGTCAGTCAAAATTTGTTACTGTATTCCTACAAGAAGGAATAGAGGCCAACTCAGTCTTTTATTTTTTTCTATATATTAGTGCACTGACAAAACACAGGCATACTTGTATATCAGAGATAAGTAACAGTCACTCACGACATACCCGTAACTTATCTAAAGATTATGACCGCAATCCAGCTCATCTCAACTGCCAGTGTAAGGGGCCGTGTGCCAGCAGAGGGCCGAGAAAAACCAAGCGGCCGGAAGCAGGGGGGTGCAGGCGCCAGCGGAGTTCTGCCGGCCTGATGGCTATACCCCCTGTGTATCCGAGGGGACCACACCTCCTGCGCCAGTGGTGGAGCAGGGAGCACTGTCCATGCAAGGGGTTCACAAGTCCAGGGCAGGCCCCCCAGGGCCGGTGGATACCCCAACAGGGTTTAGCCCCATGGGAAAGCCCCCCCTTCCTGAAAACCGACCAACTGCACCTGCGGTGACTTATGGCACCGGCCACCCTGACCCTCCGAAGCTGCTGCACGCCAGCCCGGGCAGCCCCTGAAACCGGCCTACAGCACTTGCCCTAGATCGTGGGAGCGCTGGACGGCTTCCTGTGTCACCCAGCTCCCATCCCAGCACCGCAGCACATTGAAAGGTATGGGAGGGGTAGGGTCTCACAGGGAACTGTCCAGGACTCCCACGATCAAGAGTGAGTGCTGTAGGCTGATTTTGGGGGCTACCAAGGCCGGCGGGAAGCAGCTTAAGGAGGATCAGGGCACCCCTACCAGCCTTCCTTCCTGCTGCTCCTTCCCTGGCCCCGCCTCCTCTAGCTGCCCCTGCATGGCTCAGGCCCTGGAGGTGGATTCGGTGCTGTGGCTGCTGGTGCCACGCTCCCTTCCGCTAGGGCAGCTTCTCCTGGCGCCGGCACATAGGTCTATGCATTGTTAATAATAATATATTTTATACAGCACCCCTCTGCCAGATAGTGCTCAAAGCACTTTACAACATTTCAAATACAAGAAAACACTATATATAAAATCATTTAAAATCTATTTAAAAGCGAAAGGTAAAAACACATGAAGGGGGAGCCAGCAGTGGATCTTCCAAAAGCACCTGGAAAACAAAAAGTTTTCAGGAGCTTTTTGAAGGTGAGGAGGGAGGAACTAAGACAAACATCTGGAGAGAGAAAGTTCCACATCGAAGGGCCTGCCACAGCAAAGGTCTGATTGCCTGCCAACTTAAGGAGCTATTCCCAAATAGCGGGTGGCATCTAAGCACAGATAGCTAGTAGGATGAGGTCCCAGGAGCAGGTCTTGAATATAGCAAGGGTCGTTCATTGCTTTAAAAACCAGTTGCACAATTTTAAATTCAATCCACCTCTCTATAGGCAGCCGATGCAGAGAATGCAAGGCGAGCATAATATGATCACGGCTGCCTAAACCAGTAAGCAGCTATACATTCAAGCTGCAAGTGACAAAGTAGCACTGCTGGAAGTCCACAGAAGAGAGAATTACAAACATTCAATCCTCATGGTCACCAGGGCATGGGGTGCTGTGGCAAGGTCAGCCTGAGGTGAGTACAGGCAGAGCTTATGCAGATTACGCAGCTGGAAAAAGCATTTTCAAACCACATCTGGTACCTAAAGTTTCCACGGACAGAGCATGGTAAAAAATGACGTCAATTTCCTTATCTGGCTCACAATCTCCACCCAGACCCCCGCAACATGCAGGGCCCTGAGGGAGGAGAGGGCATCCTCATATTGGTTGCCCCTCCCCACCAGCACCACCTCAGTCTTCTCCAGGTTGAGCACGAGATATAGCCAGCTGCATGCGTTGGAGCTATCATTAAGACATTTCTCCAGGGCAGAGGCCGCGCTCACAGGCCAAGAGATATATAGATGTGAATAATCAACATACTATGGTATTCCGCCCCATGCTTAGCTATAACATCCCTGGAGGGTTGCATGTTTCCACTGAAGAATGTGGGTGATAGGATAAAATCTTATGGGACATCACATTTCAAGTCTCTTGGGGATGACACATAACCATCCATCACCAGCGATTGATATCCCTCAACCACTGGAGCAGCAGCCCATGGTCAGTCATACTGAATGCTGCCATAAGATCCAGCATGACTAAAATGGCCAGCTGTCCTCAATCCAAGATCATGAGCAGATCATTCAATAACTCTGACAAGTGCAGTCTCAACCCCATAGGAAGGCCGGAACCCAGACTGGAAAATTCCCAGAATGTCATTGGGCTCCAAATGCTGCTTCAGCTGTATTGCCATAGCCTTCTCAATCATCTTGTCTAAAAAGGAAGTTTAGAGACTATTGGCAAACACTCAGGCATCAAGGGATGTTTTCTTGAGAAGGGGGTGAACTTCAGCACACTTAAGGCTGGCCAACACCCTCCCTTCTATAAAGAAAGCATTAACAGTGCTTGTCAATAACAGTATGACTGCCCCCACACTTGCCTTCAACAACCAAGAGAGGCACAGGTTGGAGCTGCAGGTGGTGGGCCTCAGTGATTCCAACAGTGCATAGATCTCCTGGTCAGTAACCCTGTCAAAATCAACCAAGGGAATACAGTCCCTGGGGACCCCATGGCTCTCCACATCAAAAGGCATAACAGAAGAACAGAATCACTCACTTGAACAAAGCGATTACTTCAGAGCTTGTTCTTAAATTTACAGCTGACATATAATAATCACAAGAGAATTAAAAAAAAAAAATCTCAATCCTGCAATTTCTAGTTATTCATAGTTTCCATTGGTTTAAATGGGAGTTGAAATACAGAATAGTAAGAGTCTGAGATCTCAGTGCAACCTTCTGCCAGGATAGTTTATGAAATTGCCAAATATTGTTGACAACAAGCAAGGTCAGCATTTAATGGCCGTGTTTGAGAAATGGCCTATCCCAGAACAAAAACAACAGATCAAGCCTTAATGGTCAATTAAGGACTGAATTCTTGGGGGCTGGGGAAGAGAGTTGCTGGGGAAGCTTTGTGAGAGGGAGGGCCTGCTTGCAGGGAGGGGCTTAAGGGTTATGCGCTGAGGGTTGGGGAGGGTTTTTCTATGAAAGGGTGGAAGAGAAGACTGCCATTTTAATTTATTTATTTTTTTTAAATTGTGTATCGTTTAATAGGTTTTTCTGTATTTCTTTTGTATTTCTTTGTGGTATTTTTTTTTCTGTTGTAGTCACTCAGTCCTTTGGGAGAAGAGCAGGACATAAACCCAAAATATCAATATCAATATTAATATTGATATTAATAAATGTCAGTTCTACCTCCTTTATCAATAACCATTTCAGGGGAGAATTGTAATCAGTCACAAAGCTGACCACCCCCGCCAGCAGTGGCCCCATTGTGTCCTTGCAAGATTTAATTAGCCAAGACTGGCACGGATTTAATTCACAAGAGGTAGCCCTAACAGCCCTAAGGGCCTCGACCGCATCAGCGGGTGTCACCAACTGAAATTGATCCCATAAAACCGGACAAAGCGAGACTTCCATAACCTCTGGTTCTCCTAGTGTAATAAGTGCAGCATCAAACTCATAGTAAATCTGAGTGATTTTATCCACAAAATAATTCACAAACCTATCACAGTGTGCTGTAGATGACTCCACTCCAGGGTGGAGCGAGGCCGGACTGACCAGCCCCCGCACCATCCGGTAAAGCTCCGCTGGGTGAGATTTTGAAGATGCTATAAGAGAAGCAAAAAAAGCTTTTTTCGCTGCCCTCATAGCCTCGGCATATGCTCGTAAACTGGCTCTATGCTGCAATCTGTCAGCTTCAGTACGAGGTCGACGCCACTGTCGCTCCAACTGGCACCTTTCTCGCTTCAGCACTCATAGCTCCTCCGAAAACAACGGGGGCCTGCGGTGCTGTCACCTGGGCAGCAGATGTCTAGGAGCCGTCCAATCAATGGCCTCAGTCAACAGAGTGTTCCAAAGTGTGACGAGGTCATCAATGAGACAGTCGTCGACGTCAGAGGGTGACTCCGAGGGCCAACCGGAACTGTTCCGGTTCCATTAGCCTCCGGGGGTGAACCATTCAAATTGGCTCCACACCCTTCCGGGGGCAGACATGTGCTAGGAGAGAGGTCTATAGGGGATAATGATCCGACCATGACAAGGGCACCATTGAAATCTCTCCCAATAGCGGAGCACCCACCTCAAGGCCAGTGCAAAACATGAGATCGAGAGTGTGTCCTCCCTGATGTGTTGGGCCACTGACCATCTGGGACAGGCCCATGGTTGCCATGGTGGCCATGAACTCATGCTCCGCCCCCCTGAGATCAGTGTCAGCACGGATGTTGAGATCCCCCAGACTACTGCCTTTGGGGACCGCAACACCACCCCCACCTCTGCCAGAGCATGTAGAGAAGCTGTCATACAGGTAGGTGCACGGTATATGAGCAGCACCCCCAAACTGTCCCCCGTCAAATCGAACACCAGGTGAAGAGCCTCAATCCCTACCATGGTTTGCACTGGATATCTCCTAACAGACCACCGCTCCCTAAAAATCATAGCTACACCACCCCCATCCCCAATCCCTCCGACCATGGCTGATGCTGCACGGAATGATTATGACATCATTGTCATGGTTGGAGCTTACCTTCTGAAGGCCCAGATCCTTGTCCTCCTTTGCCGTCGTTGGGGTGGTTGACCGGTTAGGATAGTCCACCCCCAGAGACTAATGGGCCCTATTCCAGATAATATCTGGCCTGGCACATGAGGCTGGACACACATTGGACTTATTCTCCACTGGCCTGGAAACAAGGGTTCTGGTTACTGGGGGTGTCGTTATGACACCATTGTCATGGTTGGACCTTACCTTCTGAAGGCCCAGATCCTTGTCCTCCTTTGCCGCCATCAGGGTGGTTGACCGGTTAGGATGGTCCACTGCCAGAGACTAATGGATCCAATAGGATTCCAGAACTCTCTGAGGGATTTACCCACTGACCTCGACAACCTTCCTGTTGATGCCCTGGTTTATTTATGGTATGACACTCTGACATGGGCTATTGACATGGTGGTGACGAGGCGTTAGCTTCCTCTGTGGCAGCACCACAGTTCTCCCTGGTATATGGAGGACTGGAGGCTGCTACAGTGAGGTTAGGCAGTAGAGTGCAGGTGGCTCTCGATTTGTGCCAAAGCTGACCAACCGTCGCATAGACTGTTTTTGAAGGATTATGCCGTGACTGTGGTGGTGGCAGAGAATGCTTTCTTTGCTACCACTATAGCATCTGTAAAGTCTGAAAAGCAGAGCTTTTCTGGGTGGTGAATACCTTATTAAATTCTGTCTGTCTCCACCTGGAGTTAGAGTCACTGGCTGCCCACTAGGACGAGTTTGCCTCCTACTTTGCAGACAAAGTCGTTTGTATTAGCGCTGCTAGTTTGAGTGCAGAGTCAGAGTTTGGGGTTGAGGAGGCCCGATCTTGTCCGGTTTACTTGGATTAGCTTTAATGAATCTTTCCCACTGATGTGGAGGATATGCTTGGACAGGTGTGAGCGAGCAGTTGTGAATTTTAGATCCATGCCCATGGATAGCAAAATGACAAATATGAGACCACTGGGGGAGGCTGGAATCATGGGTGGTTTGGTGGAACAACAGGTAGGACAACACTGGAAGTCGCTAGAGCGAAGAGGGGCTGGGTGGAATAATTGTCAGGAGGCCACTGGGAGCAACTGGAATCGGGGGGGGGGG
>QEPC01011848.1:377190-389258 GCA_003113815.1 Sphenodon punctatus
GAGTTGAGCATCACCTGTGCATCACCTAACCACCTACCTTTCTGCTTCAACTGCCTCAGGTCCTCTGTATACCAGTGGGACCTGTGTTGCCGAAGCAGTGGAACGGATGTCTGGGTGCATACATGTCAATGGCCGTGGTCAAGATGTCATTCCACAAGGTTACCTGGTCATCGACAGAGCAGCCTTCAAGGTCAGTGGGTATATCTATTTATTTATATTTATTTTGAAGACTTGATACCCTGCCCCATCTCACCTGCGGCAGCTCGGGGCAGCTTACAAAAAGCAGATGTATCCCCCCCCACCCTCTGAGAGTTCTGGAAACAAACTGGATCCATTAATCTCTGGGGGTAGGTTAACCCAACCGGTCCACCTCCACGACAAGGGCATAAGAGGGCCGGGATCTGAATATTCAGAAGGTAATGATCCAACCATGACAATGGTGTTCTAACAATACCCCTGTGAATCAGAGCCCCTGTTTCCAGGTTGGTGCAAAACATCAAATCCAACATGTGTGCCACCTCATATGTTAGGCCAGATATAATCTGGAACAGGTCCATGGTTTTCATGGCGGCCATGAACTCTTGCTCTGCCCCTAAAAGGTTGATCTCAGGGTATATGTTGAAATTACCCAAAACAATAAGTTTGGGTGATCTCAGCACCACCTCCGAGACCGGCTTGGCTAGAGCAGTCAGAAAGTCTGCTGTGCAGCAAGGTGGTCGAATCTGTCCTCTGCCTAATCCAACACAAAGTCAACACACTCCATGTTGGATGAGTCAGGCACCAGATACCTCTGAAAGGTCAAGGTGTCTTTACAGATCACTCTGCCCACTTGACCCCGGTCCTAGGCTGATGCTGCACCGAGTACCCAGCTGGCACCATCTGAGACAAAACAGGCCCAGATGCTTCATCCAGCCAGGTCTCCGTAATGAGGTCGGCGTCGTCATCCTGAATAAGATCATAGATGGTGGATACTTTGTTAGCCACCAGCCTCTCACTGAACAGCATCAGTATCAGATATGGGGCCCTACTGGCCTGAAGCCCCAGATATCCCGAGACGGGGGTGGGGTGGACACAGGGACAGACACCAAGTGTTTCTCCCAACTGTTTCGACAGACCATCCTCCCCCCGCCATACATCTCCATGCCTAACATGACCCCAATAGCTGCCCCCTTCCTTCCCTCCAAACAAGCTCCCCCCAGCACCTAATTATCAGTCCCCACTCCCCAAAGATGACACCATTCAAAGGGTCCACAAGGACCCAAAGAGGTGGGTAGTTGGAGAGGGTGTCCCAAGCTCAACACTTCAAGAGGCAGTGCAGTTGGTGGGGAAGGCCCCTTTGCCACTTAAATGGTGGCGACAGGTGATTTGTCACCCGCCCCCCCTCTGATTACCTTTTCCCCGCTGTTGAGGTGGGAGACTAATGGCGGGGCCGCACAGCGGAGGCCTGCTAGAAGGCTCCGCTGCTGTTTGAAAACGAGGCTGCCAGGCAGCCGTCCCAAAAGGCACATGCGCTAGTTGCATTGCACGGGGAATTGTTTGGAGACATGCCCCCTTTTAGGTGGGGGCGAGTCTCCTGTAAGCCGTAGATGCGGCAGTTCACAACGTGGAGGTGACGAGTCAGCCCCACCCACCTCCCCTCTAGCACGGTTGTCTTTGACAGTTGCCTTTAGGGAGCCGAGGGGGAATTTTGGCGAACAGGCAATTTAATTGGATCCCTTGTTTCGCCCCCTCAGCAGTGCTGAGTAGGCTAAGTAGGTTAATTGAATGTTCTTGAGTACCAATTCATAATCTGGCTTGTTAAGGGAATTTAATTTGTTCATTGAATTTGGCCCTATCAGTGGAATTAAATAGGGAAATTTGTTATATATGACATGACTATGGGTAATTAGTCGAGGTATAGGCATCGATTTTATGATGCTGACAAGACACTATTGTCGCACTCTGTAGGGGTCCAGTATGCTATTATAGGTTAAATAGGAATTAGTTAAGATATTGAGTCATCTCCTTAAGAGATGGGGAGGTAACTCCGGGTGTAATGCGGGGCACAGCATGCACTGGGGTCACGACCCTGGGAGCGGTGTCTTAGCAGGGTGAGTAGGGACATGCACTGTCTTCACACCTTGCTGGCACGGGACTCCTTACTCCGGCCCACAGTTGGGCTTGTCCTTCCTTTTGGCCATTTGCAGTTGCGCTGTCGAAGGAGGGAACCGTTTGCCATGGGTACTGACACTTTAAGGTACATCCAGGCCAGTACAAGAGTTAATGAGTATAGATATTAGTTAGCATACTGGACCCAAATTGCTTGGTGCAATTGCCCCCACCGGCCATTGTTCATTCGTTACTAGGGGTGGGACCAAACTGAAAAAACCAGGTATCGGTTTTACCGGTTACCGGTTTCAAAAAAATCGGTTTTATTGGTAAAACCGGTTTACCGGTACCGTTTTTTTTTCCATTGAGTCAATGGGGAAGTGTCCCCATTGAAATCAATGTTTAAAAAAACCCAAACCTCCCCCCTCCCCAGCTGCATGGGTGGAAGGGGGGACACCCGTCACCCACCCTGCCAGCCCAGCCTGGATTTTTTTTTTTAAACCGGCGCCGGACCGCTGGACTCCGGGCTGCTGCCGCCCCACCGGTCCGGCGCCGGTTTAAAAAAAAAATCCAGGCTGGGCTGGCAGGGTGGGGGGTGTCCCCCCTTCCACTCGCGCAGCCTGGGAGGAGGAGGGAAAGTGGTTCGGTTTGTTTGTTTGTTTTTTACATTGTGGCCATTGATTTCAATGGCCACAATGTAAAAAAAATCCGCTGCCGGATAATTCCATCGGTACAGGGAATTATCGGATCTAACCTATATCCCCGATACTGCCAAATTCCAGCAGTATCGGATATTGGGAGATCCGAACTTCCCACCCCTATTTGTTATGATTGGTTGTGTTTTTAATAAAGAGTGCGGCCAAATGTTAACCCAACTTTGGTGTCTGAGTCTTAATGGGAGGGTGCTTCGACAAAACCCCTCACTCCTCCACCACATCCCCCATACATGTACCCCCTCTCTCACAGGGGGGCCCTGGCATTCCCTCCCACCCTCTACCACCATGCATGTATCCCCCTCAAAAGAGGACCATGACACACTCTCCCACCCTCTTCCCCCATACCCATATGCTCCTCATAGGGGACAGGGGAGTGGGGGGTATAAATTTGCCTTCTGACAAGTCCAGCCATCATGCAGAGAAAGGTCATCATGGTGTGCTACCCATCCTGTGACTGACAAGAAAAATGTGCTTACAAGATCAACTTCCTGTTCCACATTCATCATGCACACACCGTGCAACCTTGATTGCATACGACTTAATTTCTAAATTAAAACTTGCAAAAAGCTGTTAAGAGCCGATCTCTAATATTGGGTAATGGCCCTGAAAGGAGAATTGTATAACTATTTATTGACATTTGTATCCCACCCATTCACTTAAGACTTAGAGAGGATAACAATATATAAATGTATACAAAAATACACAAAATAAAACCAAGTATTAAAATACCTAAATAAAACCAAGTGAAAACAGAAACTCTCCTAACACACACTACACCCCAGCCCCACCCTTGCCTGCCAAACAAGGGGGTCTCACATTAACTGCAGAAGATGAGCAGGCTTGGGCTTAGATGAACCTCCAAAGGGACGGAGTTCCATAAATGCGGGACAGTCACCAAGTGCGCGGCTCTGCATGCCCTTGTTGTAGAAACCTGGTGGGCAGACAGTACCTGCAAGAGAGCATTCCCGCGGGTGAGCTCAGGGGCTGTAATGGGACGCTTGAGCTCTGAGTCTGTTTTGCAGGTTTTATTGCTGGAGGAAAAGTTACCATGCCTTAAATAAAAATAGAGAGTTAACCTGCCTAATCAAAATGAAGTTGGTTTTTGTTGTTGCTGGTTTTTTTTAAAAAGGTACCAAAGTATCATGAAGTAATTCAACAAGCCAAGATCCCCACTATACAAGGATTCAAAAACATGTCAATTTAAAGCCAACACCACACTTTCATTCTGTATTGCCCCCCCCCCCCCAAATATGCTCCAGCACACAAGCAATTTATGATGGCTTGTGTGGTCACCAGCTCAGTCTAGTTGCCAGGATATACTGTAGTGCTCCTGTAAATGTTTTGGATGCAAGCCATAAAATATGAACCAAGCTCTGTTTGTTTTTAAACACTTTTGCGGAACCAATAGCAAATTACACCTTGCCTTTTTTTTTTTCTTTTTTCTGAAAAGGAAATTTCGTAACTTTTCCCATGTTGTCACTCTAAAACTCATTCAAAAGACTAATATTCACCATGGATAATATTTCCAGATATGGGTGCTTAAAGTTCAACTTTTAAATATATATATATATATATATATATATATATATATATACACACACACACACACACACACACACACACACACACACACACACACACACACAGCATTTAAATTGTAGGGGCTCAATTTTTGGAACTGCTGATCAACCCAAAGTCTCAGTAAAGTCAGACGTGCATGTGTGCAGCAGTTTTGAGGAATCAGGCCATTCCCCGTTGGATGCTATAATATAAATCCAGCAGCTTAACTTTAAACTACCAGATCTGAAAATGTCAGCCCTGATCTCTTCACTCAGAAGATCGGAGAAAAGTCACACTTTTGAAAGTATGCCTTAATTCTTTTGATCAGAAATGGGCTTTCAAGTTGGGTTTTCCCCTCAGATTTCCTTTTAAATGTTTAGATTTACATATGAGTAATTTTTAATGAATTCTGATTATTTTCCTGTAACTCTGTTTCTATTAGGAAATGTTTACTAAGCAGTCTTTTCTAAAATGATGGTTTATCACTAATGTATGAAGTGCCATACTTTGTTTATAGCAATGTATAGTTTAGCGTACTTTATGGAATTTTTTAATGCCAGATGTTGCCCTATTCAAACTTGTACACAGGAAAGGAAACATTACAGTGAAACCCTGCCTTTTGGCAAAGTGTCAAAATATACATTCGCTAAATGTCGACTTTCTAGAGTTTACATCACTCACACCCCTCAGTCTAAAAGAGCCTACAAATTGCAGCTGTTGAAGTTTTCACATAAGTTTAACTTTCAGCTCTAGAGAACTCTTACTTGTCTAAATTTATTTATATTCTTGGTAATTGAGTGGTTCACTATTTATACTAGTTGTTTAAACAGTAACAGGGATGTTTTAGGGTTTGTGCTTTTGTGAAGAGATGAGTAAAGCTTCCTATATATTTAAGGAAAAGTCTCAGCAACTACAATAATAAACTAGATTAAAGGAGAACAGCAATAATAATAGACAATTTTTGTAGGGATTGACAATCAATATTTAGTAAAGGGGTTGTATTTGATTAAAGGATTTTCACTCCCTATCTGGCTGGAATCCCCTGTATTTAGTATGATGTTATTCAACACTGAAAGCTATAAATAAAAAGCACTATATTTGAAACGTCTTTTTAAAAAATTGTTGCAACTTAATGCTGTTGCTTACAACAGGACCAAAGAAAACATGGCGTCCTGAAGAGTGTGGTTAACTACAAATGGAATAATCCTCCAAATAACCTCAATGCCAAGACTGGCAGTCTCCATATATTCAAAGGCAGAGATGGATGAACTTTACAAAGCTGCAAACCTCAATCTGTTTGGTGGGACTCAGGGGGGTAGCTATCTTAGGGACAGGAGGGACATTTGTTTCGGGGGCCCCAAGTTGGGGAGGGGGAGCACAACTCCTATCCTGTTGCGGTGCGGCTGGGTGGAGACTGAGCTGAGCAGAAGTGGAAGCGCCTGTAGCACGTGGGTGCCTAGGACCCACCTGGCAGGTGGCACAGGACGGAGCAAGCACCAGCAGCAGCACCAGCAAGGCAGCCTCCAGGGTTCGGGTGCAGCAAGCAGGGGGAGGGAGAGGCACCACAGGAGCAGGAGAGTCTCTGGAGTCAGAGCGGTGGACTGACTGGACTTTCCATGCAAGACGACAGTTTTCTGCAATGAGGACACTCAGGGCGCTTTTAGATGAGACACTTTTAATGTGGTTTTGTAAATGCGCATTTAAATAATGCGCATTTTTTAAAACCTGTTTTGAGCATCTTTGCTGATCTGGGGGTGCCAAAACCGGTTTTTAAAAATGCTCATTTTTTAAAAACCACATTCAAAACGGTTTTGGCTTTTACACGTTCACGGCAAATACACATTGAAAACGGTTTAGGTGTTTAAACGAGCATTAAAACAAGCACATTTTTTTAACAATCATGCGCAAATGTGTCTCATCTAAAAGTGGCCTTAGAGAGGGGAGGAAGGAGGGGAGTGGGTGGGACAGGGGAGAGGTTGGTCACAGTGCGGGCAGAGGGGAGAAATCCATACCTTGCACTTGGGCCAATTCCAATCTAGCTACGCCTCTGGTGGGACTACAATGTTCACAGATGCGTTTTGAGTACATACATCTTTTATCTTCATGAGTGTATCTGCTTCTTTCTAAGTTGATAAAACTGATAGTTAATGGGAACCTTTTATTAACTAAAGATAGCTGGGACAAGTAGGTCCATGACGTACGTGCGTGCGTGCGTGTGTCTCTGCTCTTTTGCCATCACAGTGAGCTTCAAGCAAAATGAAAAATTCAGTAATATAGGAACTGGAGCCAAACATTTTGAAACCTGTGAGGCTGAACCTGGAGAGTTCAGAAGGATCAACGTTAGTTGGTCCCAATGCAAGCTTTCTAAATCCATTATAGGCTTTGAAAACATACTGTAACACAACATTTTATGGATACGACTTTTGAGATTACAGTCCACTTAACAAAGATGCTATAGATCTCAAATTAAAACTTGGTAATACCTATGCACCCAACACGAAAGTGACTGTTTATGATCTTAGTGAAGTGAGATTTCCTTTTACAAATCAAGGCATCAGAAAAGTGCCTTTAAATAATTCTTACGTAGATGCTGCCCCTGGAACAATACATCTGTTTTGGTGCGAGTAAAATGGAATAACAATGAAGAAAAAGATCATCTGAGAAATGACTGTGCCTCTAGAATGAGACAATTAGGGATCTTTGATGTGGTTGATCTTCTTCAAGTCACTTTTGTGCCAAAGCAGTAAAGGGAGAGTCTACTCTGTACCAAAGAAGCTTCCTATCTAACTGAGAAGACATCCTGTTCCCCAAGCTTGTTCCACATCCCCAGCTTCCTGGTTGGCTGCCTGCTATTATAAAAGGCAGACATTCAGCAACAGGAAGCTGGGTAGATCATCTGTTTCCCCTGTCCCCCTTCTTGCCATGCCTTCCTTGTCTGAGTAATCTGCCTCCCCGACTTCTGGTCAGACCCCACCTCTGGAGCTCCAGCTCAGTTCCTGCCTGCTGGCCTTCCATGTTAAAGAAGGGACAGATGCAGCATAGAGAATCTGGCATGACCAACAAAGAATTTATTTTTAGATCAACTATTATCTGAGCATCCAGCATGTCTCTGGAGAGAAAGAGCGTAGCTTGCACAGACACCTAATTTTAGGCCTGGAGTTTTCAGAGAAGGCAATGGACAGTTATGCTCCCCCAAGTATGATGCACTGTATGACTTTTGTCTAATTAAATCAAAAAAGTTGGATGCCTGCCTACCATATTTCTCACAGAGGTCAAAGCTACCAATCCTGCTGGAAGTTAACTTATCCAAAATAACAAAAGTAACCCAGAACAACACATGGCTTTGCTGCTTCTAATATATAAAAAACAGAATTACAAGTGTCTTACAGGCTTTTAGTCTCTTTCTCAGGTAATAAAGCTCATGTATTTAGATTCAGAGAACTTGGTTCAATATCTATCTACACAAGACCTAAACAGTGGTATTGTTGTTATACAAGCTGAAGGAATAGTCTGAACCACATATCAGCAGGCTTCCTAGTTTTCCATTTAGTGCAGAAAAACAGAGAAAAACCGTTGGAATTTCTGTTTTATCAGAGAAAAATGCAGAATTTCTCTTTTCCCTGAGAAAAACATGGAATTCAGGGGTTTCTGCCTGCAAAAACTCACTGGCAGCAGTGGTGGCAGATGGAAGCTCTGTGGAGGTTCTGGTGCGCGCCTATCCAAGAGAAGAGATTTGGCACAAGAACACAGCCACTTTTGGCGAGGCAGAGGTATGTTGAGGTTGTGTGGGGATAGCGGGGAAGAGGGAGTTGAAACGGCACACACACACACACCAGGGCAGGCTGGTGTGGGATATTGTTTTACTTTGTTATTTGAGTGGCAGTGGCAACCAGTGCATCACATTGTCACCGAAAAATGAATACTTTGCAATAAACACTTTCTAATTTTAACAGCCGAAAAATGCAGATTTTGGTGTTTTTAATCAGAGATTTTAGGGGGTTTTTCCCCCTAGAGAATTTCCAATTTTTTGGCAGAAAAAATAGGAACTCTGCATATCAGATAGGAAATGCAAAGTGGGAACATTTTACACCCATCCATTTAGGGGATTAGCCAAGGAAAGTTCTTTTGGGCATTTGTCTCAAGTTCTCAGTAGGATATTAGGTGTAACCTACTGGATTGTAATCACTTGCCTGAATTCTTTCCACAGAGGAGAATGGTGGGAACCTTGCCACATTCCTCATGGAGCAAAAGAAGAGTACAAAAGACACAGAAAGAGATGTGGTTATTGTAACTATGACAGCACAACATCTCTACGGAATCTAACAAAACAAATGCCATGAGTGTGCAGAAGGCCCCAAGCTCTCAGGGTGCTTGCCCACGTTATGGGAGGGGGGGAACTTATATGAGCGAAAATAAAGGCGGGGAAACTCAGGCAAAGCTCTGCTCGTCTGTGTAGGTGTAAAAATGTCATCGGGCAATTCTCATGGCAATTTCACTCTCAGATGACACAGGGCTCAAAATCCAGGCTGGTCATCTGTGAGTGAAATCGCCATGAGAATAGCCTGATGTTTTTACAGCTCCCCTCCCCCCCGGTGCCCACGACAGCGGAGCTTCGCGTGAGTTTCTCTGCCATGATTTTGCCCCACACAAGTCCTCCCCCACCATAACTTGGGCAACCACCCATAGACATTAACCTTTTTAGTCAATTTTGCTTAATAGGTTGGGACAATGAGCAACTAGAAGGTCCTCTGTATAATTTAACAAACTGAATTGTTTATAATTCCCTTATTAAAACCTTTATGATCAATATTTCATAAACTAGTAATATATGTGAAAGTGAATTATAGCGGCTTAAAATTCATTATTGTAACTGTACAATAGTCTGTTCTCTCTAGTCTGAAAAACAGTACTATATTAATCATGTAGTACATTTTATCTTTGAAGCAATATGTTACAATGCATTTTCATTCATTAATATGATCTGTCATTTCAAACTATAAACTTCAAAGACGTTTGAAATGTTACATGAAGCCACAAAGTAGTACTTCAGAAAGAACATTAAACATTTAAGATGAAATGTACACATTTCAATACAAAATGAGGTACTAAATCAACTAAAACTTGCTTCTGACAGACTAGTGATGAATTATGGGATTTTCACTAATCCTCAGATAAACAAAGTGAATACTGTTCTGGATGCAAAAATTCCTTGTTAAATCATACAACACGGATTTGGTAGACTTGGTGGAAAATACGACATTGCCTTAACTGTCTTTTAGAGACACTCACTTTTCTGTGTGATCAAGGGAGAGAAATTATTTTAAAACAAAAGAAAGGGGACGGGAGAAGTAGATTAGGCTGAAATCACTATTCTGATGAAATTAAACCCTGTCCTCTCTCTCCAACTCACACATTCTAAAGGTACTCCATCCCAATATCTACTTGTCACAGATGCAGACAGAATACTGCATAGAATTTGGTTTATAGTGCAGGGGTAAGGAACCTTAGGGGTCACTTTAAAAATTAGTACAACCTCCAAGGGCCACATAGAAGTTAGGGGCAGAGGAGTTTAAAGGGGGCACTCGGAAAGAAGAGGGTCCAGAACTCCATATCAAGCCTTTGTGCTTGGGGGTAGGAACTGGATCCCGGGGCCACATCCAGAAAGTAGAAAGGGACCAAATAATTTCTAGCCACAGGCTAGATTGGCCATGCCTGCACTGTAAAGGTGAGCCTCCTTCATGTTGGGCAGTAGGATGCAAATTCAACAAATTACTGGTTTTTTTTTACAGGAGGCTGTGTAACAAACCTGCCAACATTTAATCACTAAAGAACAGTAGATTTTCAATCTGTATATATTTGCATAAAACTGCATTATTATTTTTTTAATGCACTTCAGTCAACTAGACATAAGGGAGTGTGGGGAAGAGGAACAAGGACAGCAACAGCAGGGAGAGGCTGGTGAGAGGAGGGGAACTTGGGTGCAACGGAGACAGCTGGGTTGGCAACAGGAGAGAAGAGGGGTCAGATGCAGTGACGAGGAAAGGGAGAGAGAAAATGAAGGAATCTGAGTACAAAAAAGGGACTGGGGAGATAAGCAGGGGAGAGAGCAGAGCTCCCTGTGTTCCACAACAGCTGTACAGCTGTTTGCCACTGCCACTTCATCACTTCTTCCCTTTCCACCCATTCCAGGCAGAAGGCTAGCAAGCGAACCACGGCTCTTCATTCCATTCCCAAATCCCAGACCCACCAACATTGGACAGAAAAATGGGTACACTTCATGCCATCCATGATATGTTTATGAAAACTTGTAAAAGCTCACTGACTATCTTTGGGGCAGAGCTTGAAAAAAGGATGTCTGTGAGAGAGGCTCTGTGTGCACAGGACTTTAGGGGGTGCTCGTCATTTATGTTTTTGTAATAACGGAAATGCCCATTTCTCCTTTTCCAGTCCCTGCTGTCTCAGCAGCCAGTGCCTGCTTCCTACCAGTGCCTGGTCTGTCCTGTCCACCTGCTGTGTGCCAATCTCGCACGGATATTTCTGCTTTACAGGGGCTTTCACTTCAACTAGACGTCTTGCCATACTTGGGGCATCACCGTCTTCTCCTCTGCTAGTCCCTGACACTTCAGTGCCCTTTGCCTGCCAGTTTCTCTGTCCTGTGTCTGCCTGCTGTATGCTAATCTCACATTGACGTTCTGCCTGATAAGGGCCTTCTCTTCAACTTGAAGCCTTGCCATATTTGGGGAACCACCATCTCCTCCTCTGCAAGTGCCTGGCTGCTTCAGTGCCCAGCACCTACTGCATGCCAGTGTTTGCTCTGTCCGTTACCTGCGTACCAATGACACTTTTCACACAGACACTCTAACACTGATAAAATGGGTGTTACATTTTATTAAACATGTCTCAGGGCACCCATAGAGCACACCAGCCGCCCTAGCAGCCCTGCAACATGTATAATAAAATGTAACACCCATTTTATCAGTGTTAGAGTGTCTGTGTGTGAACATGACCATTCTCTCGCTGATATTTTTGCCACCTTAGGGCACTCTTGGCAAGTTTGGGGAAGGAACAGTGTCAGAGAGGCACTTTTTGAAGGCGTGGAAATGAAAAATTTGGTTTTATGTTATTGATTTTTTGTTTTTCATTTTTAACAACAAAAAGACAATGGGCATTTTCATTTGTTATTATAAAAACAAGTAATATTTTAAAAATGAAAGCGAATTTATTTTTTTTCTGGTGCACACTCCTATTAAAAAGTCAACTCACAATGCTTTGACTTTAGCGCTAAAGTTTTCATTTTAAAAAGACACTCAGAGGATCACAGATGGTAGCGGTGACAGTCCTTTTCAGTATTCTAAAGAATCATCTCTCACAAATACACCCATAACCCTACTACCTTTATTCAGGGGCGGATTGGCCATTGAATGCACCGGGAGGATTCCCGGTGGGCCGGGCCGGACTGGGGGCCGGTCATGCTGTCTTTTTAAAAATTATTCTTAACAAACAAACCCAAAAAATTGTTGGTCCTGACCCCTGTAGGGTTGGGTTGGGTTGTGTTGGAGGGGAGTGGGAGGGCTTACCTGACTCTCCCTCTTAGTAGCGCTGAAGCAGCAGCGGGGACAGCGATCGGGCTGGGAGATAAGGCTGTTTGTTTACAAACAGCTCCTGCCCATGTGCTGATCAGAAGGTTGCTACCTTGTAAAGAAG
>QEPC01011848.1:392392-409124 GCA_003113815.1 Sphenodon punctatus
GGGCCACTGAGCACTGAAACGGAGTGATTTGGGGAGCCAGAGCACTGAAATGAGGGCCAGTACCCCCACCAGTGGCAGTCTCCCCCCTGCCATCCCCCCATAACCTCCTGCTCACCCCTGCCAGGCTGCTGAGGATCTGAGTCTGGGGACTCAGCTCCGATAGGCCCCAAATCTGGTACACTCTGCCCACCCCAAGCCACGCCCCTTAGCCCGTTTCCGGCACGCCGGCGGCTTTGCCGCCGGCACAGGGCCACTAACACTATATTTTCCCGGGCCACTTTGATTTCCCAATCCGCCCCTGCCTTTATTAGTCTTCATCTTGATCCGCTCCCTCCCACTTGAGTGTTACCTTTCTTTGTTCTTTGATAGCGGTGCTTATCTCAAGCTTGTTAAAGTACAAAAAGGTGCCCCGCCCCACAACAATGAAGCAGCCAGGGCGTTGTAGCTCTTTTCGGATGGATTAGTGAGGTGCTTATTACCCCCTTTCTCTTCTGAACTCCATACAAACTTTACATTGCTGGGAAAACAGTACAAGATAAGAAAATGCATGACTATATCAGAGGGTGAAATTTGCATGATTGGAGCATTTTTTACAGGGAAAACCAATTTCATTTTGTTAGCTGATAAAATCAGAAGCGGAGGAAGGAGAAAATAGTATTCTCCCCTTGTTTTGAGACAAGTGTCTCTCCGAGGCACAATTATGGCATGCAGCCCTTGCTGCCATGATTGTGCAGGAAAGGACCTTGCCCTAATGAAAAATCCTGCCCAGGGTGAGAGCCCACACTCCAAGTAGGAGTACACCCAGCTGCCAAACAAATGTGCCAGGGGCTGGGGATGTGGCGGAGGGCTGTGCGGACGTGGTCCGCATGGCCCTGCACCTCATGCTGCTCAGTGCAGCCCAGCTCCCTTCCCTAATGGGCAGTTGTAGCTGCCGCACTCGCCCAGAAAAGCTCCAGCCACCAGCCAGAGTGGGTGCATTGCAGGAGGGGGCAGGATATAAATCTGAAAAATAAATAAATAAATAAAGTAGAGCCGGCCATCAGACATAATCGGCCCACTCTACCACGGTCTGGGGTAGGCTTACCCAGACCATGGTAGGGCTAATCCCAGGATGTGTATAGGCAGGGAGCCCAGCGCACAACCCTGAGTTAATTCTGCCATGGTCTGGGGTATGTTTGTTCCCACCCGCAGCAAATATCTAGTGGGCGGGAACAAACGTGACACCACCATGGGTGGGCACACCAGGGTAAGCGTGGCCACTCATGGTAGCATCACTTTTGAAAACACTCAGGGACTAGGAGATACTAAGCTACAATATTGGAGGGCAGTGGGATGCAATTTCTCTAAAGTCTAGGATATAGGAGAACAGAAATCTCTGTGAGATGGTAGAATGACTGTTCAGGTTTGTTACATCAGTGTAGAAGATTGGGGTGTTGTGTAGTGTAGATGTGATGCATGGATGTAAGAAGTGGCACAACTTATTCCATGTTCAAATTTTGACATTGCTAGTGTAACAAATAAAATCTAAAATCTAAGCACTATAACAGAGAGAGAAACCTTTTTAAAATTCTTTTTTGAACCTTTATGCTCTCTTGTGTTGCCACAATGTATTAGAGAAACTCTCAGTATATTTCCACAAAGATACCCTATTAAACCTGTGGTTTTAAATATTATGCCTTTAAATATCATATTAGGGGCAATTATGCCTCTTGCTGTGGATGAGGATTTGGTGCCAACTTAAGTCTGATGTAGCACTTCAGTACACAACTAAGGCTGCTTGACACTTTAAGAAAGGGGGTGGGGGCCAACGCGTGTTTAACTCACGTTTGTCCAGTCACATGAAAACCCTGATCATGGGCATGGAGGTTTTAGTGTTATTTTCCCCTTCCCCATTAAATTCAACAACACGAGTCAGGCGCCCATGCCGATGATCGGGGGGAGTTTCACGTGACCTGACTAACGTGAGTTAAAGTCGCGTTAGTTCCCGCCTCTTTCTTCAGGTGGTCAAGCAGCCTAACACACGAGAAACTGCTGTGTACACCTGGACAAAGGAGGATTGTGCCCTTAAACTCACATGCATTTAAGCAAATGTTTCCAAACCACTCCCTACACACACTGGAAATATCCTTCAGGAGCCAAAACAGTCTCTAGAGTCATTGGGGGGAGGGGGGGGGGAGAGACTTACTTCACATGCCAGTACTCTAGCTCTTTTTTATTTTCTCTTCACTCTCCACTCATTGGAGATACCCCAGAAACAGAAATGTAATTGAATGTGCTGGTTCAGTTGCCTTTTCGTAGAGAGTTGGGTGGAGAAGAGGCTTTAAGAGAGCCGAGTTAGAGAGGAATTAATGGAATGCACATCTTCATATTGCTATTTGTAATTTACTTTCTGCTCCAAAGAATTACTGTGTCTAATCTTGTTTGCCACTGAAAAGTGAAATACAATAGAAAGGATTTATCTAAACCCAGCAAAACCAAATCAGTATTTAGTGCAAGATTTCTTTCCCCAGCAAGCATGTTAAAACAGACACACAACTATTACATTGTTAAAAGCATCAGTGCAAAATCCTGAAGAGTTAAAAACCTTTGCAGCAATTGGGAGGTCAATCATTCTTGCATCCTAACCCAGAGGTTCTCAAAGTGTTGATCTGCTGGACCCCAGTAATGAGCCATGTTAGTATAGGATATACTTGGGCATGCATTTAGTGCTATCTAAAGTCATGGCATTATATTTAAATCTCAAAATGGGGTCACAAAGGCAAAATGTTTAGGAACCACTGCTGCAGAATCTCTTTTTACAGCATCTGCTTCAACTCTCTGCTCTCTCTAAAGTAAGTGGGGCCTCAGATGCTTGGCCGGGGGCAGTCAGGTTTACCACACCAGACCCTGAGAGGGAAATCATCCTGCAAAATGTCCTGGGTGAGAGAGCAGGTCTCCACGCGTGAAGCACCTGCAGCGGCATGACGTTGTGCTGCATTCCCAGTCCACTACAGGAAGCACCGTCTCCCTTGTCACAAAAGCCCTGATTGGAACCAGAGGAGCACGACGATGCACCATGGCAGGTCTCTGGGACAGGCAGGGACCAGAGGATGGTCTCACCCAACAGGGGCAAGGGGCGCAGCACCGTGACGCTCCATCCTACCTTCTGGAAGTGCCCCTCCCTACTCACAAAAGCCATGGTTGGAACCATAGGGGTATCAGTCGCAGCAGGACTTGGTGGGGGGGTGGGAGTGGTTCTTCTGAGCAAGGGCTCCAGTCCCTTCCTGTCCCAGGCCTTGCACACCCCATCCTGGGGTCAGGGCCCCCTGCCCCACCCATCCCTGGGGCCTGCCCTCCCTGTGGGGCCTACCATATCCTCTTTCTTCACCTTCAAGTACTGGACAGTTCCACCACAAGGAAGATACATCCTGAAATGATCAGCAATTATAAAAAACATCCCATCTGATAATGGGTGAAAATAGATGTGATGGTCATGCGGCGGCAGCTTACTCTGGGTTAGGAAGCCGCAGCAAACATGATCCAGACTGGGTTGGGGTACTGAACAGACATGCTTGCGGCTGGGTCACAGGGAGGATGAGGAGCATGCCAAGTGTGTGACCTGTCGGCCCTGCCTCATGCTGCACCCAGTGCCTCGCCATGATGGGCAGCCATGGCAACTAATGACAGCAAGGAAACAATTTGATGCAACCTCATTATCAGTTTGAGAGCCAGCCATGGCAGACCCAACCCAGGCCATGTTGGCAGCCTGGGAACAGACATGATAGTCTGCTGTGGCCCAGTCAGGTGGGCCTTAACCCAGGATGTGGGTTTGGGAGTTTCTTGAGGTCAGAGCCTGAGCTAGCACCAACACAGCCCGGAGCATCGAATTATCCATAGATTACTTCTCCCCTTTTACGCTACTGGCTCCTTGAGTGATTCTCCCCTGCCTCACATCTGACTTTATGCTACTAGCTCCTTGAGTGATTCTCCCCTGCCTCACATCTGACTTTATGCTACTAGCTCCTTGAGTGATTCTCCCCTGCCTCACATCTGACTTTATGCTACTAGCTCCTTGAGTGATTCTCCCCTGCCTCACATCTGACTTTATGCTACTAGCTCCTTGAGTGATTCTCCCCTGCCTCACATCTGACTTTCCACCATAAACTGTGGCTTTCATGTTCTCAGACAAGTAATAAAGAAGCCAGGAGACATCGGTAGCGGGGGAAAATATTTATAAAAAATAGCACAGTATTCCCAGCGCCCAAGAAGAATAGCCACCAACAGATAAAGATTATCTCCAACCTACCGATATCACCCAGTAGGGCAACCTTTTTAACTTTTATCTTGATTTCTAAGATGTGAATACCTGCACAGTTTAGAAGAAGCAGGACCTGATATGATCAGACTAGTTTGTCACTAATGCTCCTCCTGTCCTACCAGTCCGAGTCCCCTTCTCCCTATATAACTAAGCTAAGCATTTGTATATGTGCCTTCTTAACTTCATGTATGTATCCCTGCCTCTCCCTATATTCCTTTCTCCCTCATCTTTCCTACATTGTAAACCTGCCGGGGCAGGTATCTGCCCCTAATTAATGATTTTGTTGAGTGCCAGACACATTGCTGGTGCTATATACACCGTAAATAATAATTTCCAGTAATCTTGAGAATAATCAAGTTTGCAAGGGTTAACAAGTTAGGTTTTATCTGTACGGCTATTTTAGACAACATTAAATAAGTGGGGGGAGGGTAGAGAATGAACTTCAGAGCACTGTGCAATTTTTAAAGCATTTCCTTTCCTCTAAGGCCAAAAATTATGACCACTTTAGTCTTTGTTTTTTCAAAATATATTTCTTTTGTTGTTTCTGCCAAACCAAAACCAATTCAACTTGTGGCAACCTTTGAAGAATCATAATTAGCTCAGTCACACTTAAAGTTTGACTTCTATCCAAAAATGTCATTAAAATTTATATATAACTTCCATCATGTTCAAAAATTAAAGCCCCTAATTATTCAGATTTGTCACAACTCTAAATTAGTAAATTGCAAAGTGACAGATCCTTGAACTTTGAAATTTAAGTAATTATATTTCACTCAATAACTAAGACACTAATAGGAAGTTTATTTTGCAATGGCACTCACTATTCATACCTCTTAGGTATGATTAGCACAATGCAATACAAAGTACTGTTTTGACCACCTTTATGTTTAACCACAAGAAAACAGTAGCCATCAGGTTTTACACATCTCTCTCTTTTTCTGAAAAAGGAGGAGCCAAGAAAAACTTGTTATTCCAGAGTGCTATAATTATTTGACAAAAAAATAAAATAAATAAGTAAGTGGCATGTGTCTTCCACTTATTTAAAAACAATATGAAGGAAGAATGAAGACTACTGATACTTTTGTATCCAAAATCAAATTTCTATCCCAACCTTAGTGAACTCTAAAATCCTAAACAAATCGAGCATTTTGAGTTCTTTTTTCACGTTACACTGTACCTTAGGTAGAATGGAAGAGAAATATTTTAAAAGCCAATGAGTACCGCTCTCTATCCAGTCTATTCCATTTAGCAGATGAGATTATAACCAGTAAAATCTCACTGAAAAATGATTAACTAGATTACGAAGAAAATATATTTGTTTCTCATTCCAAATAATCAAAATGAACCCCATAAAAATAAATCAGACATCCAAAATCTTTGTATAGGTATTTTGTTTACCCCCCCCAAAAAAATCCCACCTTCTGGCTTTTGAAAAGTTTCACTAGTATTTGCTGTAAAGATTGTTATAAATATTTTCCATTCATTTTTTTTTCAAAACTCCACTCCTTCCAAAATGTAAGCAATGCCAACCCTTTTAATAAATTCATTTTTAAAGCAGCATCTGTAGGACGGGCTGCCCATGCACCACCCACCTGCCTCCACCCAACCCCCATGGACCGCAGAGGCACCACGATCCATGTAAAACTGCCTTAGATTGAAAAAATTGACATGACCTGTCAATTTTTGCAGTAGAATATTTGCATAGAATATTTGCAGTGAAAAGTTGGAAGCTGATTGAGCAGAGATCGTAATTTCTACAAGCGAGGACAGCGTGTTTCGGTGTTGGGGGAAAATACGGCAGGTACCAAAATAATACAAATTAGACAATGAAAGCAAACAAACAAACAAATAGCCCGTAGAAGCTAACAATACTGTTATGGTAACCTGAATGCTGCCACCTGGGCATGACAAAAAAAAGCTCCCAGAAAGGTGAGAGCACCAGCCATCAGATGATCAGCTTGAAAGCTCACCGAGGGAGAGGCAAAGACTTGAACTTGCCTGTCAAAGACCTAGGCCGGAAAAGGGGCCAGAACCTGGGAGCTCACCCAAAGCTCTACAGCAACAGCACAAACCTTGGTGTTGGCTGGTCACAAGGAACAGGATAAAAGGAGTCAAAGGCTGGGAGCCCAGAGACAGGCTCACTGTAAGCACTGACTGTTTGTTGTTCATTTTAATTCTGGAGCATCTGTGTCCGGCAGTTGTCCCAAGTTTCTCTCTCCTCCACTTGTCTAAGGTTTTTATCCTAATCCTCTTTAGACATAGATAGTGGACTTCAATGGCACATTGTTTTTTTATTTTGACAAACTTATCAATTACTCTAGAGCTGAAGTCTGGAATTTTCTGTATACATTCATTTTCAGTGGAGAGCATAGGGTAATGCACATAGACTGTGTTGTGAGAACTGTATTCCTCAAACACGTTTTGATCCTCTTTAAAGGTGAAACGTTCCTTTCACTACAACTGACAGTCAGATGCACAGTAAGGCAAAGCAGCAATAAAGCAAATAATGTCTACAAGATTTAGAAAAGAAAACATTAACAGCTACAGAAATGGCTGCAGCCACAGCAGCAACAAGGCACACACACAATCCACTTCCTGTACTCAGAGACTACAATTAAGCTATGGTGTAGCGTGCGAGTTGTGTGGAGGCGGCAGCGGCTAGCGGGGATCACCTGGCGACGTGCGAGGCAGCAGCGGCTAGTGGGATCACCTGGCGACCGGAGGGGCGGAGCCTGCAGTTCGGAGGTAGCAGGGCGGCTATATTTGGACCCAGCTGCTGGAGGCGGTGCCGGAGGCACGTGCCCTGGTCCGTGTACCTAAGGGCTGCACGCGCAAGGGTGTACCCTTGTGCACATGGCCTTAGGCGCTGACGGGGCATCAGGGGCCACTGTGTTCCCCATAGACCTCCTAGGTAAGACTATGCCATCTGCTAGGAACAAGGATATGGGGGGAGGGGTTGCGACCTCCCTCTCCCCCCCGAAGCAAAGGAAACTTGATAGGTTACTCCAGACTCCTGTTCGGGGGGAGGTCTCCCCTCCTGTCTCTCTGGACCTTTTTGTTGAAGTCCCCCTGTCCAATAGGTTTGCGCCTTTGAGGATGGATGGCACGGAGGACGGGGGAGTGAGCCAGTGGAAGCAGGGAGCAGGAGGTGGTGCTAGGAAGCAGAGGATGATTGTTAGGGATACCCCATCCTCGCTGGTGAAACCATCTATTGAACCTCTGACTGGTGGCTCAGTGGGCGGCTAACATTTAGCAGGAGGGCTGCATTGGACTCCCAAGCAAACGTTACTTATTGGGAAAACATTGTAACACATCTTCGCTCAGCTGTGCATTCTTACGCGTATAGTAGAAGATAATAATAAGGGCATACGGTTAGGAATGATGAAGTCGGGGGGAGTTGTGGAGGGGCCTCATAGTACAGATTTTGTCTCTGAAGCGGGCTGCTTAGGGGATGGGCCCCTACCCCCGTGGGCCATTAGTGGGAGTGGGGCTCGTGGGGGAAGAATCAACAACAATGGGGGTGGTTTGCTGGAGAAAGCCCCGGCCCCCCGGATGTCCCGTGTGCCCTCAGGGCTTGGTGGGATGGTGGAAGGGGAGCAGTCTCCTGTACCATGTGCTGTAGCCCCCGTTTGTGAGGAGGTGGGGGGGGGGGAATTTAGTTCCTGTAATACGGCGGTGGCTATTACAGTATACCCTCTCCCCTCTGGAGTTTTGCCTTGATGGTCTTCCCCGCCTGTGGTTGTCTGCCATATCTGGACTCTCCTTGCAGTTCCATGTCATCCTAGAGAGATTAGGGATTTATGGGTACTATATAGGGACCAGGGTCTTTTAAAAATAGTAGTTTCTTTTAGAAATAGTTTTTTACCTGAGTATATAATGGGATCCAGTTGGAGTTTGTCCAATAGGGGGGTGTTTGTGGCAAAAGGTTTTGTCCATAACAAGTTACAGCAGCTCAGGTTTAGCAGACAGGAAGTGGGGTCTGGGCCCCCGTGTCCCATTGCTATGGGGGAGGGCCTCCGTGGCCCCAGCCATGTCCCCAGGGAATTGTTCAACTGGTATGCAGGACCCTATATGCAGTGTAGAGGATATAAGAGTGGGGGAGGTGTCGGTTGAGGCGGTAAACCAGACTCTAGAGATGGAAATTGAGGGTGGGCTGCAGTCAGAGCAGGCTGGGAACCCTTTGGAGCTCGTAGGTGATAACCCCTGTGGGGGAAATGGGGTTCCAAAGGAAGTAATAGCCCATAAGTCTTCGGAAGGGTCTGGAGGATCACGGGTGGAGGTTGGGGGTAATACCCTGACCCCTGTTCTGCCAATCAGGGGTGGTTGCCCAGTGGAGGTGCTTGTACTGCATCCCCCTTGGAATGGCCCTGGTGATCCAGAAGAGAAGTTTGTGTGTGGTGAGGGGGGACTTGGACCCAGGCCTGTTGTACCTAGCTGACCCAAATTTGTCGTCTCCTGGGCGATTCTGCAACTTGCGGACTAGTCCTCGGGAACTGGAGACTGATTTTGAGGAGCGGAGGCCTGCCCCCGTAACATTTGATGCCAGGGGCTTTGGGGAAAAGGGTGAGGAGGGGGGGAGTGCGAGTTGGGTGCTGTACCAGGTTCAAAGGGACCAGGTCTGAATTTGTCGCTGGACTTGCCTGGCACAGGCCCTTTAGGGGAAGGGGACTCCGGCCCGACGGGAACTAATTTTTCTGGAGGAGGTTTTGGATTGGCTCGGGAAGTGGAAAGTTTCCCCCAAGGAGGCCCCTGGGAGACGGATTTGGAGGGAAATTCGGAAGGTGTGCCCAGATCGAAAATGGATTGACTCCCTGACTCCGGCAAAACCACCACTCTGAGGGTTCTTTCGTGGAATGTGGCCGGGTGGAAGCTTAAGCTATTAGATCCAGATTGCAGACAGTATCTGTTGAAATACGATATTTTATTAATACAGGAATCCTGGCTGATGAAGGAAGTGGTTTTTCAGGGCTATAAGGTTGTCTGGTGTCCAGCAACCAAGCTTGCCTCTAGGGGCAGGCCAAGTGGGGGACTGGCCTGTTTGATCAAGTCTTCCTTGAAGGTCATTCCAGTTCCCCTTCTTTCCCACAGCGTAAATGTCTGTGGGTGTTATTTGCGGCTACCGGGTCTGCCATTGGTGATTCTGTCTATTTATATTCCCCCCAGCAATGTGCCCTCATATCAGGAAGACGTGTGGGTGAGGTAGCCTCTTTCCTGGGGAAAGTACAGAGGCTGTACCCAGAGGCCGGTCTGTTGTTGGTCGGGGATTTAAATGCTCGGATGGGCTCTCAGGTGCAGGACCTTAGTAGGCTTGGGTTTTTTTGGTATGATGAAGATCTCTCCCCACTAATGCCCAGATACTCAAAGGATGATGGTATGAATAAAAATGGGGTTTCTATTTTAAAATTATTAGTTGATCTTGATCTCTATGCCCTTAATGGGTGGGGATGGAATTATCATCGTGGTGAACTTACATATATCTCTATGCTGGGTAGCAGCTGCATTGACTATATTAGAGTCTCGCTGGGTCTTATCCCGCGGGTAGTTAATTTTGAGGTGGGCCCGGATTTTATTAGTGACCATCGTCCTCTCCTCCTTTCCCTGCAATGTATGGGGACGTTATCAGAGCAAGGCTCTTTAGAGGTTGCTGTAGGGGTTATTAGGAGGAGATGGGGTGAGGATTTAAGCCATACTTTGGGGTCTGTGCTTCAGTCGGCTGCAGGGGCCCAGTTCAGGAGGGTGCTGACCAGTATTCAAGCGATGGATGCTTTGCTCCTCTCCTACCGGAACTTGCTGGACTGGCTTTTCCCCTCCTCTCTACTAGGCTCTCGTTGGCCCAAGGGGCCACAGAGGGTGCGGACTCCACCCCCCATTGGTACGATAGCGAGTGTCGCGCTGCACGGGCTGTGCTGAGACGGCTTTCTCAACTATATAGGGTATCTAATAATGCTAGAATTAGGGTAGACCTGGTGACTAGCAGAAGGACATATAAGGAGCTTCTGAAGTCTAAAAGGAACATCTACTATAGGCAGGCGTGGACCCTGATGGAGACGGCTGCTAGGGATCTGAATTCCCAGAAATTCTGGAAGATGGTCAGAGGGGTTGATGGGGGCTGTAGCGCGGGAAAATTGTCCCAGGGTCATTCGGTGTGTCACCCCAAATGTGGGAGGCCCATTTTGCAGCCTTGTATGCTGCCCCCCACATTCAGGGGGATTCTTTGGTGCTGCCACTTATCTCGAATGACTGGGACCCAGTTAGCCCAGGAGATATAGTAAAACTGATTTTTTCATTTAAAAATGGTAGCGCACCCGGAGGAAACTTTATTCCGGTCAATTTCTTGAAGCAAGAGATCGACTGGTGGGCTCAGGTCCTAGCCTCCCTATTTACTGGAATCAACTCTGCTGGCAAAATCTCGGAGGACTGGAGGGAGGCAATAGTTGTGCCCATCTTAAGAAAGGTCTGAAATTCTTGGGGTCAAGGGGGGATCCTATCAGTCTTCTTAATGTAATTGGGAAGCTGTATTCTCTTAGTTAAATTGAGAGAGTGGGCTGAGTCACAGAATATTGTGGGGAGTGAGCAAATTGGTTTCCGGGAGGGGAGGGCGACCTTGGATCATTGTTTCCTCTTGTCGCACTTGATCCAGAAGTATGCAGGTCTGGGTAAAACTTTATATGCGGCCTTTATCGATCTAAGAGCCACATTTAACTTGGTCCCCAGAAAGCGACTCTGGCAGAAGCTGTATGCTCTTAACCTAGATGAGAGGTTGTTGCATCTGATAATGGGGCTTCATACCAACACCCGTATCCGGGTTAGACTGAATAACTCAGGGGTCCTGTCCAATAAGATTCAAGTGGACAGGGGGGGTCAAACAGGGCTGTGTTTTGGCCCCTACCCTTTTTAATTTATATTTGTCTGATCTGCCTGGGAATTTTCCGGTGGGGCCATGTCACCCGCCTTTTGTGCATGAGACTGGTGTCTCTTGTGTTTTGTATGCGGACGATACTGTGCTTCTGGCCTGTACTCAAATTGGCCTTAGGCATTCATTAGACCATTTTGCAAATTATTGCCGGGAAAACCTGGTGGAGATCAATTATGTAAAATCTAAGGTGGTCGTCTTTTCCCGGAAAAAGTTAGTCCACAGGTGGCTTATTGGGACCTATGAGATCGAGCAGGTTAGGTCCTATAAGTATTTAGGGCTCCTTTACCAGGCATCGGGGGGGTTGGTCCTTGCAAGCTCAGGTGGCATTGGCTAGGCAAAAAAATTAAATACAGCCTTACTATCCTTTTTTCGGGTTAAAGGAGGCTCGTTAGTGACACCTGCAATTAAAGTGTTTGCCTTGAAATGCGTTCCACAGTTGTTTTATGGGGAGCATCTCTGGGCACTGGGCAAATTAAAGCTTCTGGAGAGGGTACAGGAGGCATTTGCCCGGGCTCTATTGGCTGCCAACCCAGGGATTAATGGCATGGTTATTACCATGGAGTGCGGGTTGACTCCACTACAGGAGAGGATATGGAGGGGAGCCTTGAATTACTGGCTTAGGCTCTGGTTTTAATTGGCTTCCCTTCTATCACAATTGGCGGCAGTAGATAGATGTGTAAATAGCTGGTGGCTGACTGTTTTGGGGAAATTAAAAAGTCTAGGATTTTCCCCGGAGGTGTTGTCACCCTTGGGGTATAAAACAGCAAAGAGACTAGTGGCCCAGCGACTGTCCGATGTGGTCCGTCAGGAGAGGTTTGCGGCACTAAAAGCAAGTAGTGCTCTGGGTCACTATTCTCTCCTGATGGAGGGGGTGGATACAACTGTACCTAGCGGTTATCTGGAGTCTGGGCTCCAACCAATGAGCAGGAGAATCTTTTTTCTGGTCCGGGTAAATTATTTTCCATCGGCGGTGACGGAGGGGCGATACCGGGGTATCCCGCTAATTCAACGCCTGTGCACGTGTAATTTACAGCTTGTAGAATCAATTAAACATATTATGGTAGACTAGACTGCCCCCTCTATGCGGATGCACGGGAGAGGTTGTTAGTACCTTTGCTGTGGATCCATCTCAGGAAACCTTCGGAAACTCTTGCTAAAGTATTATTTAGAGATCCCTCTTCGGAGGTTTTGTGTCGGGTGTCATCGTTTCTATCCCAGGTATCTGCTAGCAAATTTCTCTCTGGCGGTACGATCTCTCCATAGTCTCTGGTGGCTTTTAAATTTTGGTTTGACTTGATTCTATGGTAGATTTTATATTGTTTATATATTGTTATTTATCGGTCTAAATTCCCATGGGCAATCTGAGCTTCTTTTTTTTTTATTGTGTTTATATTGATTGTATCTTATTTTAATCATAGATGAGATTTTTCTTTTAAATTGTGGTATTACTTTGATATGTTCATGTTTACGTTTGTGTACTGTAACAGCCACGGCTATACAGTTGTCATAATAAAATAAAGTAAAGTAATTAAACTATAATTCCCTGAAGGTCGTGCTGAATCTAGCAATACCACAAGAAATAAGAGAGCGAGTCAGGAATAATGAAAAGTACATGGCAGTAAGTGAGTGTGCTTTACGTTAAAACTGCCTCAGCCAACTTGTTTTTTGCCTTACTGTGTATATGAAGATGGGGTACACCAGGATTCAATCTCTTACCACTCTGGCCTACTGTTGTTGCTGCGTTTGAGACTAGTTATCCTTCTCAGTTATGCTGTCAGAGTGTCAAACTACTTTTTCCTCGTGGCATCTGGCCCCACCAACCCCTAATGACTAGCTATTACTGATCAAGACCAGTAGGTTTTTCTCTTGCCTGTGCTACATGCTTGACTGGGTTGATCTTTTTAGGTATCGTATATTGGACCAAAAAAAGATTTATTTTTTTAAAAAAATGATTGTGAGTAAATTAAGAATGAACAGTGCATTTATGAAGTCTCTTCTGCATAAGAAATGATAAATACCTTGAAGATGTGCCAAGTCAAAACAAATTTCAACTTAACAATTTACAGACATAAAGCAGAATCATGCACAAAGAAAAAAACTCCCACCGCCACCACAATATTTGTATAAGTCTTCCATTATTGTTATAAAGTTTTTTTAAATTCCCCAAACAAAAAACAAAACTAAACTAAACCAAACCAAACAAAACCTATAGGTGCCCAGAAATTTATT
Organism: Sphenodon punctatus; assembly: GCA_003113815.1. Classification (NCBI taxonomy): domain Eukaryota; kingdom Metazoa; phylum Chordata; class Lepidosauria; order Sphenodontia; family Sphenodontidae; genus Sphenodon; species Sphenodon punctatus. Next base: position 405,835 of record QEPC01011848.1, read on the forward strand.
TTCATACTAAATAAGAACATCTAGAAGAACAGAATTAAACCTTCTCGGATGTAAAAATGATCATGTCAGAGCTCTCCTGTTGAGATGGCGGCATTTGTACTGCAAGAGTTGCTCTGGATAAGAACCTTGCATAACTGGAGAGATAAGGAGGGAGAAAATCTGGACATTTTCAAACTCCCCTAAACTTTCCGAAGTAGGTAAACAGTAGATGATGGAAACGAGGAGTTTGTTGCACTGGAATGAACATAAATCAGCAGAGTAACTAATTTCCAAAAATCTCTTCTCTTTCACAGTCTCCTTTTGTTGAAATATTTTGGGGTACACAGTGGCTTGAGAACAGCTGTGCTTTCTCACTGGCTGATGAACCAGGGCTCCTTTGACATGGAACAGGACACCAAAGGGCTGCCGTACGTACAGACCGCACCAGACCATAGGATCCGTCATTTTAGGAGCCCATGCCCTGCTCTTTATAAATATTCCCATGTGTTTGCAATTAGTTAGTGGGCTACTCTGGCAGAAAGCATGAGCCTGCTGAAGGTCGTATTCTGGAGAGATTTTTGATTTTATATTATATGCATTTTATTTTATACACACACACACGCACCTATACACACACAAGACTAAGACAGCCTTATCATGGTTAACACCACCATGGACAAACACAAGGCTCCTGTATCATCCAAAAAATTAAAAGAAGGAAATTTAGGATTCACCTATTTTCTTCCCTAAAAATTGGACATGCTGTAATCATGACGGCCATAGAAAGGACTTGTGCAATTCTCAGAAGCTGATAAACAGATGCCTTGAGGAATACAGTGAAATTTTAAAAACACCCATGGCTGCTTGCTTATACTCATAATCATAAGTCTGTAGCACACAGAAGCCAAAACATTTAGCATTCTGACAGTCACAAATACAATGGAAGCATAGGACAGCTTGTGAGGCACTCGGCATCTGTAGTGGCAATGGTTTAATTAATTAAATTAATCACATGTTCCCCATCAAAACTCCAAAGCTTTTTGTTCGCATAAGAACTGCTAGTTACATCTTAGAAATGCATTCATTTATGCCCAATAACTCTTGTTATTTTCTAGGAATTAACAAAATGCAGATGGAACCAGCACTGCTTTGCAGTACAGTATCTTCAAGTTGCAATGCGGACATAAATCTTTAGTGTTATGCATTACATCTATCACCTCACAATATATATTGCATCTTACACACACACACACACACACACACACACACACACACTAAACATGTCTATTTATTGTTTCTATATCATAAGATAACTCAAGAATTAACAAATCATTACTGAACCTATTAGTTACTTTGTGGTATGTCATAAAATAAACACAATAACTTCTATAAAAGTAAGTTTAACGGAGTGACTGGGTCTTTACAGGACAAAACCCAAGGCAGGCTGGGATAGATCCTTGCAAGGCTGAACCAAGAGGCAACCAGGCAAATTTCAGCCCTTTAAGGGGTTAATCAGCAAAGGAGCTTGGTTGGGTGGAGCACAGTGTCCTCAGCTGTGCAGGCCTGGAAGCTACAAGCCACCTCAGCTTCAGCTCAGCTGTATCTGTCATTTTCATCTGACTCAGGCCCCACTGTCTCCTTGCTGTCCCTGTGCCTGGCCACTGTGTAGGATTGGATGAGGTCGAGACGATTAAAGCTCAATCCCGATAAGACAGAGATGATGCTAGTTGGTGGAACGGGTAATCTGGGTGAGGAGGTCTTAATTGGGGATGTCCAACCTCCTTTGGTTCCATCTGTGCGGAGTCTAGGGGTGCTCCTGGACTTGCAACTATTTATTTTTATTTATATATTTCATTCAATTTGTTAGCTGCTCCCTCATGCCTATGGCATCTCGGGGCGGCGTACAATATTATAAAACCTACTAATAACTATAAAAACGATAACCCAACCCCAACAAATTAAAACATCATTAAAAAACCACCACCACCCGAATCCAACACCACCCCCATACTCCGAACCTGAAGAGCAGCAGGCGGGCGAACCCCCACCCCCATCAGGGGGGCCAGCACCTCCCCCGCCCTTCCCACCACCATCACCTCCGTCTTATCGGGATTGAGCTTCAGTCTGCTCTGCTGCATCCAATCTGCCATGGCCTCCAAACATTGGGAAGGTAACGAGACAGCAGGACCTGGGTCAGTTAAAAACAAGAGGTACAGCTGAGTATCATCAGCATATTGGTGACAACGCACCCTGAACCCTCTCATGATCTCCCCCAGGGGCTGAATATAAACGTTAAATAATAGTGGAGACAGAATAGAACCCTGCGGAATGCCGCAGGTCAAGGCCCGGGGGCTAGATGTTTCAGCCCCTAGCACCACCTGCTGGCTTCTACCCGAGAGGAATGAGCAGAATCATCCAAGGACAGTCCCGCCCAGACCCCCCAACTCTCGCAGCCCTCTCAAAAGCAGCCCATGGTCCACAGTATCAAAAGCAGCTGAGTGTCAGGGCTAAGGCCCTTCCACGACGAGCGAGACCCCCCGAAAGGGGGAAGGAAAGATCAGAGTCCCCAGGCCCTGCCGCGCGTACCGCCCCAAACCTTAAACAGGGCTCCAGTGAGGCTACGGGTAAGGAGGGGGAGGTTCAGCAAGCCCCCAAAGCTCCAGCAGAACCAGAGGCGGGGCTAGAGCAAGTCGCTGTGAGCGCGACGGAGCAAAAGACGGTGGAGGCGGAGCCTGCAGCAACGGTGCGACGTTCGGCACGCCTGCGGGCGCAGCATCAAGGGGGAGGAGCCAAGGCCATTTAAGCACAGAGCAGAAGGTTCAGCGTTGCCGGCGATCAGTTTACTGTGAGGCTGGCCCCTGGGTGATCGTGTGAGAACCGAAGAGAAGGCTACTGTGGTGTTGTGAGAGAGGAGTGAAAGGAGCGTGTGCGGAGAGTGAGCGGTGAGTGAGTGAGTAGAGGAGGGGTGGGTGATTGAATGGTGGGGAGGAGGGTGCGTGGCTCACTTTGGGGGTGTCTTCCCAGCTGTGTCCTGGTACCCGTCCCCCTTCTCCCGTGTGATATTCTGTTCCCTGTCCTTACCCCAACCGTGGTGCTTCCCCAAACCCTCACTTAGACCGCGGGTACAGCACTCCTATTTTCCGGGCACTGTGTGCGAGGGCGGGTGGTTGTTTGGGGCAGGGAATTATTTCCCCTGCATATCAAACCAGAGGTCTGCTCCCACACTCCACTGATCGTAACCCCTATGATGATACGGCCCCTGCTCCTTTGAAAGCTTTTGGCCACCTACTAACCTGAGGGGATTCTTTCTC